>KK502810.1:171028-221191 GCA_000688735.1 Glossina austeni
AGGCAAGGAGGCATTCGTCCGGCATTCCGATGGGAAGTGGGCATCTTCCTGCCGCGGAAATCCTACTGTAGGCAACCTGACGCCCGTGGACACCCTTTAACTTCTTGGCTTATCGTTGAAGCAAGAACTTACACCAAGCTATACAGCTTTGGGTGATCACATACTGTACGCATTTAGCACTTGCCTTTGGACTATCCACACGTCCCGGAAGGCCGATCCTTAACTATCCTTTCTCAAGGAAAATAATGCTTCCAAGGTTGTCGTCGCACAGCACACACACCCAGCTATGCCCCAGCCCAGCAAGTAGGTATACTGAATATTTCCGATTTTTCACCAACACCTACTTCTCTTCTTTGACCTTTAGTGGATAAACCCGTTGGTGCGGACCTTGCAGTTCGCCAAGTTAGAATTGCTCGGTAGCGCTTACACTAAGCGCAGCTGATATTTAAACGGTATTCTCCCATATATTTACGTTTAATAGAAAGAATTTCGTGACCTTTTTAACCAAAAAAATAATAATAATAAAAAAGACCGACCAAACACTTCATACATAGTTTAGGAAGAAGTTATCAAGAAATTCCCCTAAAATGAGATATGATGCGATACTTTCTTTATAAGTTTTCTGCGCGGATAGTTTTTACAAAAGGGTAAAGGTACGGATAGGGATCGTATCCCCGACATTGTATAGGAAGAGCTGCCATTCTCGTTTCTTATGGATGAATGAAGAAAGTTCTAAAATTTCATTTTCACGACTGTTACGATATTACGAAAATTTCGGAAAATAGAAAAAAAATGCCGAACCTACTATCGGTTCTACTGCTAATCACTACGAAATGGTGAAAAAAGTGTACATTTTTCCAAATGAAGATGAGTACAAAGCTGGGTGCGCTTATTGGAAACACGAAAGGCTCTCGTCTTTCTCTGTCTTCTTGGAGAGTCCATTGCTGCAATGCGGCTTTGTCTTGAGACCTTCAACGACTTTAATGCATCCACTCAAAGGTGAATAGATCCGTATTCCGAACTACCAGGGAACACATTTCTTCTATTGCTAGTTAGCCCTTTCGCATATCACGGAAGCCAATTTCTTACATACATACATAACCATAATAAAGGTTTAAATTAATTTCTTATTCTATTTATAAAAATTTCAGCGGAACTCGTCCCGCATTTAAAGGGGAAATAAAGCGAAAAACCACATTTCTTGACCAGAAAATTAACGATTGCGCCCTTTGTTCCATAAATTCGATAAAATATCAATTAAACTGCAGTCTCATTAAAAAAAAAAGTTAAATAAATTCACTGCGTATATAGAAGAGTTTAAAAAAAATTTCTATTTTTCACAAAATGATTTGTTTTGTTTTTGTTTTATTATTAATTTTAAATGAAAGCTTTCTTTTTTACATATTAAAAATAGTTAAAATGTTTGAAAGTCTGTGGACAATGATCTGTTTACAATAATAATGATGTTGATGGACGAAAAAGTGATTTTAATGTTCGATTATAAAGTTTGTATATTTTGTTTTCTTCTTTTTTTTTTTTCTTTTTTTTTATAGTGAAATGAAAGTAACGTGAATGCATAAATTAGTTTTGTGTAGATATGTAATGATATGCAAAGAGAGACATTATTATTATTATGAAAAATCGATCAAAAACAGTGAAATTTTTCAATATTCTGTCTACAAGAGAGTCTGTTGGAGTATGCGATAAATTTTAAATTAGACGTTCGCAGCGTCTCTGTCTGTCTGTCTGCCTTAAAGCAAAACAGAAAAACATACAAATAATTTACATTTAATTGCGGGTCAGGTGTTTGTGTTAAGGTATTTCTTAGTATTTTCAACACATTCGACATGTGTAACCAACTAAAGCACAATTAAAGGGTTTAACAAAGCAAGGAAAAAAAAGAAAACATTAAAAAAATTAAAAACATTTTTTTAACAACTTCACAAGCTTCTCAAGTGAAAAGTTTTACAAAAACTTAATTGATTTGTGATATTTAAAAGTCGCAAAAGACGAACAGTATGCAGTTACAATAATGAGTTGTGTGTTTCTTAAGCCCTTAAATTAGAAAGATGTTATTTTAATAGCCGATTTTTAAAGTCCAGCAGCTATTAATTTCTATTAATGTGCGTCTTTCATACTTCGTTCATTCGAACAGATTTGCGGGGAACGTCTGTGAATAATCTTTAGGTAAGGGCGTAATGTTTGCACGTCACGAATAAAGGCATTCCTTGTAAATTATAGACAATCTCCTGCTTACACGAGTAGCCTTCAACGAGCTCAACAGTTCTTCATCAAGTGCTCTCTTTCAAAATTTCTATTCAAAAAAGAGGATTCCTTTCCCATAGAATTCGAAGTTCCATTCATATGGCAACAAACCCCACGAGCCGTACGCAGTAGGTATACTACTTATTCGAATAATTTAAATCCATCGATATGCCTAACCCACCATCAAATAACTAGTTGCAGATAGCTTTCCATTACCTCTACTACAAGGGATTCAACGAGCGAACTTTACGATCCTCTCTACAAGATCTCCACAAAAATAGGCAAAATCAGCCATGTCCACCCAATAGCATAGAATATCGAAAGTTAGTTCTTAGTGGTTATATTAAATCTTTTTAATTTGAGGAAAGTGAACATACAAACGTCTGTCTCGGACCAGTATAATTTTCTTTCTGGCTATACTGTCGACATAAGGATTGTATTCCTAGTAGAGGAGCTTATTCAACTTTTAAGCGGTTTTATAACACGAAGGCCAATACATTTTACGAGCGAGTAACTTCGATAAATCGGACCAGACTAATTAGAGCAAACTGCTTTTAGTTTGCAGTAAATTAATGATCTAAAGGGTCTGTTTGTAAATTTTTACTCAAAATCCTATTTGGGTTGATCGTCTGTCACAGTTCTCTTCCAGACATCCTGCGAAATTTTTCTTGCTAAGCTTAAATTTTCTTTTCCAATTAGTTTTTTTTTTAACACTTGTGGTACAGAGGGGCTTAAAATAGATCCATCTTTGATTATATCGATCCTTCCAGAATCATAATATGAATTGATTTAAGTCTGCCGGTCCGTCTGATATCTGCCCACGTAAATTTGTATTCAAGCTGAGTTATTTTGATGAAATTTAGTACAGGGACGTGTGTCGATCCAAAAACGAACGCTATTGAAAATCTTTCGGCCCACTCTCCATATAACGACTTTCCAGAATAGGGCGAAAATTGCCATTTTAAAAATTTCTCGGGAAATGTGGCTAAGCAGTAGTTTTCCTGCCGTTTAAATTGGTTTAAAAACTTCGGACCGACTGGGGCAATTTTTGAACCCCCTCTCATATCTCGAAAACCAAAGTTCGTACGGCAAGGAGGTATCATTTTCAATGCTTCATAGTGATGAATTATATCATAATAGTAATTTAATATAAAAACCAAATTAACTATACCAAGTGTGGATCATCTCGGCCTATTTTTTGGATCCTACCCTGATAAGCATTTTCACGAAAATTGATTCTTTGTCCAAGTTTTAATATGTGGTGATGAAAGTTGACCCATAAAAGTAATTTCATACAACAATAAAAATTGTGTTAGACAATGTACTGTAAGGTATTTAAAGGTCGGCCTTGCCCAACTATAACGCTCTTACTTATTCTTCCCTTCAATTCGCTCTATTAATTGGAAAGGAATCATCGGCAGCAAAGTGCCGCAAACAATTCCCATATGTGGATCAGCAAATGCCCAACAATTCAACGACTTATTTACGAAAGCAATTGCATCGAATACCGCATTCGATAACATATGTAATAATCAAATTAAGCTTAGCTGCCCATTTTCCCACAAAGGCAATATAAATAGTAAAGTATAACACGACCACATTACAACCAAGAGCTGTTCTTGCAATAAATAAAATGTTACCTGCAATCAAGTATTGTGTACAAGACGTTACAAGATTTTTAATGCGTTTAACTCAACTTATTATTCTTTTCATTATTTTTGAAAATAAAGAATTTCGTTGCATGTAAGCAAAAGAATTCAGGCTTATTTTCGAAACCTTTTTCTGCTATTATTACTTGTCGTCTACTACTTTGCTCTTGTCGTACAACTTGTCGACTCTAACATTGTTTAGGCATAAATTAATGATCGTCATTATTATTCTTACCACAAATTGAATGAAAGATCAACAAATTTTATGATATTTCTTTAAAGTACGCACAACGTGAGCAAACAACGCATTTGTGGTTCTGTAGAAAAACTATAAAAAAAAATATCTATAAAAATTAGAGCAAATATTTTGTCTTAAGTTAATCTCTTTGTGTTATGAGCGGAAGGCATTACACTTTAGTATTTATGTCAACATTTGGCGCCGGGTTATCTAGTGCATCACATCTTTACATAGCTACACGATGCACAGTTTAGATGATCGAAATTATCGTCTACCCTACACTTAGACTAAATATTTACGAGGATCATTAAAGCTCTACTATGGCTGGAAGAACATTGACCAGCACTTAAGGGCAAAAACAAACTGTCCCATCATTTTTATCCCTTGTCCTTCCACAACATGTAATAATTTCATGGGAATATTTACGGGAATATTCCTCTCTAAAAATCTATCGACCTCCGATTTTTCAATAAATCATAAAAATGATATTCGTCTTGAGATGATTTCTCCCGCATTCGTCACTTTAAATAAATGTACAAGAATTGAAGCGTTTTTTCTATTAATTCTGGGCGTGCCAATTATCCAACTTGGGACGAAATTTACGAGATCGTTATCTACGGATAATTAATATTTTAAAATTTCCATTTTCCATTTTTTCAAGTTTGTTTCCAACCCTTTAATCACCTGAACCTGATCGCTTCCACTTTGGTTGTACAAGAATTGAAGCGTTTTTTCTATTAATTATGGGCGTGCCAATTATCCAATTTGGGACGAAATTTATGAGATCGTTATCTACGGATAATTAATATTTTAAAATTTCCATTTTCCATTTTTTCAAGTTTGTTTCCAACCCTTTAATCACCTGAACCGATCGCTTCCACTTTGAATTTCCCTTACATTGTGAACCGAAAAACCAAATTTCACATTTTCTTTCTTAGACTTCAGATGCATCTGATTAGAACCGTCAAGTTCTACGCTGATATTTGCGTTCTCTAGTGCTGCAAACGGAATGGCAAAATTAATGCGTCTGCATGCTTTGTTGGGTGGATATAAAAATATTTTGAAAATATTTGAAAACTATTTTTATATTTTGAAAATATTTGAAAACTATTTTTATACGTAAAGCGAAAAAAATTTTTATTTTGGTTCCATTAAATTTCTTAGTATGTTTGGGCATTTTTCCCTTTTGAAAGTGAAGTATAAATTTTTACCCATATCTTGTTTTTTATATGCTATTCGACTTTTACAAAAAAAACAAAAAAAAAAAACGACAAAAAAAAAAGAAAAAAAAAACATACATAGGCTACGCTGAGCAACATGCGTGTTCAGAATATCAATGAATTTTATATGTTAGTAGAGCAATAACAGAGTTGCTATCTATTTTATAGGAATTATGTTGCATGCGAACGAAAACATTCAAAATCATTTAATAAATGAAGAAAGAAAAAAGTGAAAAAATTATGTTCACTCTAAGGTGAATCTTAAGGACCCACTACTTTTAACAAATTATAGGCATATTGATAGGTCGATCATAGGTCGAACGATTGAGGATCATTTTTCTACGATACTGAAAGCGACTTCAACAGTCTGGCAGATATGGGTGATTAAGGGCATTTCTGAAAGTCTAGTTGAACTTCTCTCCCAAATCTCTAAAATAATATAATTGAAGATGCAGGCCCGATATATGATCGAAGTACAAACACAACAATTATTGGGATGCTATTAGGATGCAAAGCATCGTTATTTTGTGATATCTCGGAGCTGCATTTCTTTTGCAAGCGAAATGACGAAATTAGTACACTCTCCTCTTGCGACGTATATCACGTACGTGTGTGTAAAAGATTGTGCGTATGTTATCAGAAATGCATAAAGTGTTATGTTCCGTTGGTTTCTATCTATCATTCAACAGACAACAGACATAACTAGCAGTAAAACTGCACAACACTATAACGGAGAAGAGCGAAATTTTTGCACCAAATCGTCTTCGGCGTACTTTCGTTTTCTTCATATACTCGCAAATGCGCAATAATACCAAACTAATTGACTTAGTTAATCGATTGTGAACATTGTATGTTTATATGTTCAGTGTTTGTGTTACAATGGCATTTACAGGCTTCTCCTGCTATTCGTACAAGTGTAACAGGTGCGTGATAGAAATGCAGATTAAAAAAAAATAAAAAATAAGATAAAAAAGCGTTGGCGGCTTGCGGTGCTTTTACAGTAACATCTTTCGTTGTAATCGATAATAAAAACAAAAGCATTTAGAAAGTTCATATAATTGCAAAATACTTCACTTTTCACTTTGGACGCAGTTCTTAAATGTCCATCAATAAGCTTTCAGAGTAAACCAACGGAAGTTTTCTTTAAAATGGCTTACGAAAGGAATATTTTACAAAAGTGATTTATATTATTCTCAAAGTCCATGTATATATATTGTGATCTGAAAACCAACTACTACTTACTTCAGTTATAATAATAATAATAATAAGTACGTGGCTTAAATTCATTTATTGAAGCAGTATATCTATGCTATTAATACCGATCTCTCTATGAAATAAAAACCAGTTTAGAGTAGTCCCGAATAGCAAACATCTTTCCATGGACCAAAACACAACAACAAAGTGTTCAATTTCACTTCTATAACCATGGCTCAAAGGTGGACTCAAAACTGATAAGATAATGGGAATTTAGTACGACCTACTGAAACAAAACTAAATCTGCTACGACAGAACATAATTCTCAAATAACGTTCGATTATGGTGAACTTGATCCACAAGAGTGCAAGTTTATCACTTAAACGGGATTATTACCTTCACATCGTTTCTGTAAAACGCTAAGGAGATTAAAATCATGTAAAATTTGTTATCAATAAATCGATTGCTTTCCAATGCGGAATCTGGAATGAAAGCAAAAGCGATCGCCGATATTTTGCACAATTATAATTAATTTTGAGTCAATTGCTAAAGTTCGTAACACAATTGCTTTCTAAAATCATGGCTATCCATTAGTGTCAATTTAATTTGACCAGAAATCTTCGCCTATATACCGAATAGTAGTAATAGTAATAATAGTAGCGCTTGTTGTAATACTACTTCCCTTGGTGGCAATAATGTTATCACAATATACCGAATAGCAATAGTAATAGTAGTGATAGGAGTGCTTGTAGTAATACTACTTGCATTGGTGGTACTATCAGTAGTATTATCATCATGCTTGTTGTAATACTACTTGCCTTGGTGGTACTATCAATAATGTTATCATAGTACAAAGAATAGTAGCAGTAATAGTAGTGATAGGAGTGCTAGTAGTAATACTACTTGCATTGGTGGTACTATCAATAGTATTATCATAGTATAACGAATGTAGTAGTAACAGGAATAGTAGCAATAGGAGTGCTTGTCGCAATACTACTTGCGGTGATGATACTATCAGTAGTATTATCATAGTATACCGAATAGTAACAGCAGTAGTAACAGCAGTAATAGCACTGCTTGTTGTGATACTACTTGCATTGGTGGTACTATCAGTAGTGTTATCATTTTATACCGAATAGCAGGAGTAATAGGAGTGCTAGCAGTAATACTACTTGCGTTGGTGATACTATCAGTAGTATGCAGTGGTGTTGTGCTAATTTTTTTTTTACCGGAACGCGTATATATAATTATATAGACAGGGCCGATCCTGGCGACGGACAAAAATTGGGGGAAATCTCCCCCCCGTCGTCAAATTTGGGACATGAGTCCACACAGACCGGCCGCCTATCCATTTGGGTATGGCAATAAACTGTACCAGGGATGAGTAACGTACGGTCCGCTTGCATTAAAATTTATGTATGAAATCTTTACTTTTTTAAAATTTTATATTTTTTTTATTCTAATGTTTATTATAAATTCTCGTTATCAGAAATCATTTTTAGTTCCGGAACGCTTTCCTGTCCAAAAAGGAAGTACCGTAACGACGTTCCGGAGCGTTCCGACTCGACAACACCACTGGTAGTATTATCATAGTATACCGAATAGTAATAGCAGTAGTGACAGCAGTAATAGCAGTGCTTGTCGCAATACTCCTTGCCTTGGTGGTACTATCAATAGTATTATCATAGTATAACGAATGTAGCAGTAACAGGAATAGGAGCAATAGGAGTGCTTGTCGCAATACGACTTGCGGAGGTGATACTATCAGTAGTATTATCATAGTATACCGGATAGTAATAGCAGTAGTAACAGCAGTAATAGCAGTGCTTGTAGTAATACTACTTGTCTTGGTGGTGCTATCAATAATGTTATCATTTTATACCGAATAGCAGGAGTAATAGTAGGGCTGGTAGTAAACCTACTTGCGTTAGTGATGCCACCAGGTTGGTATTATCATAGTATACCGAATAGTAGTAGTAATGACAGTGCTAGTAGTAAAGTTACTTGCTTTAGTGATACTACCAGTAGTGATGTCATAGTAGGTAGTTTTGTACTGATATTGGCGGACTTATAGCAAGATCTAGAGTGGAGTTAACAATTTTCTTCTTTAACTTTAATTAAAGGCATTCTACGGGACATCTAGGACTCAACAAAATATTATGGAACGTTTTGTGGATTTGCTTATGTAATGAGCTAGTTGCTCATCAGTAGAAATATATTCGAAGGAACGCAACAAGCAACATTTCAATGGAAATGTTACGACTTGCAGCAGTGTTGCAGAGACGGCACGATTGACAAGAAACGTACAACCTTTTCTTTTATGATTTTTCTGACTTAGCAACTTTGCTTCATAGCCAAACTGATATTGAATTTGCTTCGGAAAGGCAAATTTGCTACAAAGTGACAAATTACATGCCAAGAAGATGCATTGTTTCCCATACAATTAGTAGTCGACCACAATGCCTGTTATTGGAAAAATGTTGAAAAAATTAATTTGAAATTGTGAAATTTATGTTAAGCAGTTCAGGTCTAGAGTGAACTTAAAAATTCTTCGATCTTGACTTTGTTTATATTTGGCATTAAATCATTAAATTTATCTTTAATGTTTCTTAAAGCGGTTAAGCGAATGTGCGCACAAGTTATACTTAAGTGGAACAGAAAAACATTATTTGCATACATTTATGGCTGTTGAGTAGCCGATGACCGTGTCGATGAACTTTATTTCAGTTTTTAACTTATTTTTTTTCAACTTTTTTGTTTACAGATGCAACTCCAAGGCATCGTATCTGCCACGCCAAAGTTTGGAAAAGCAGACCAGCTCGGATCCCGACCGTGGTAGTTATAAAATGACTTTACACTCAAATGAAGATTTAGTTGCCACTAAAATTGCTTCTCATGACATATTGACACAAAATGGAAAATTGCCAAATAACTTGCCCGATGTTTTACCGTTAGGTGTTAAACTACAACCTGCATTAACTAGCACAACAACACCAGCTACGTCTTTAAATAATAGCAGCATTTTGCGCTCGGGTTCCAATAATAATTTAGCAAGCACATCACCCACTCAGCAACAAGGAGCGGAAACGTTACCTAATGTCTTTGCAGGATATCCGCAACAGCGTCACACGGCACCTGTACTTAATACATTTTCCTTATCAGCCAGTTACAATAGATCTCAATCCCTGGTAGATGCCGATAGTGTTAATAACAATCTCACGACGAATATCGCGGGCACAAATAATAATCATAATCATATCCCGAATCGTTATATAATGACGGCCCTGGCGGTCGATTCTAAAACAGCATTAATGAATCTGGAAGTAACTAGGGAAGGATCGGCTCCACCACCAGTAACCTCTTCTCAACATCACAAGCTACTAAACTCGTTTACCGACGATCATCTAACGCACGACGAGCGAATCAGCCAGCATAGTAGTTCGAGTAGCCTTAACAGCAATCAGACTAGCAATGAGACCGAATCAAAAATCTTTAGAGCCGAATTGGTTAACACAACTCTGCCTAATTCACCGAATATTTCAAAAAAAGCCGTTATACGTCAGGAGTCGTTAAGGGAAAATATAGAAAAAATTACGCAGTTGCAATCACAACTTATGTCGGCACACATTAGCGACAATTTGCTAATGAGTGGTTTCGGCGTAACATCCAATTACAATAATAATATCAAAAGTTCTCTAATCAATAACCAAATTATCGATAGGCAAAAAACCTCCGAAGAAACTGAAAAGAAATCATTAATGGATTGCACTCAGGTACATGCAGGGGAAAACAACAAAGAGTATCATATAAATGCCAAAAAACGAGCGGCAGAAACTCGTGCAATAACCTCTGAAGGAATAGAAATGGAAATCAAGAAAGCAATCTTCTCACCAAAGCCCGATCCTGTCGAATGCAAGGAATCTAAAGAAGAAAAGAATATATTATCGCAACTAGATTCAAATACCGATAGTTTAAAGCTAATACAACGCAGTGAGTTGATATTACGTGTTAATCCGCCCACGGTGGAAGTCGCCTCACAAACCGAAGATGATCTTAACCATAGCCACAACGACTCCGATATGCACCGAATGACGGATAATCATAATACTAGCAAAGAAGCGTCGCCAGACACACCCTTACGCACTACTCTGCAACCGCGACAAATACATTCCATTGAATTGGATTGCGAGAAAAGATCACAAGAGCTGGCCCGAATGTTGCCGCCAAACGATAACTTAATTCTTATGTTAACACCACCAGGTCGAAAAACTGTCACGGATTATATTAGCCAATTATATAATTCGAATGTACCGATGCGACCCAGTAAGCGTGACGTTGGCACCTCCACTCTAACACGCAACAATCAATTAAAGCTCGAACAGCAAGCACTAGCCAGTGAAAGATTAGAAAAAGTGGAATTGCAATTAAGCGAAATTGAAGTGAACGCTGCTACAGAAAATTGTGATAAAATAAAGAATAAAGTGGTAAGAATTTGCTTTAATAAAACAAATTCTAGTCGGGCAAAGCCGACCATTAAATACCCTAAACCGCGTTGTCTAACACAATTCTTATCTTTATCTGAAATTACGATTATGGGTCAATTTTCATCATCATATATGAAAACTTAGACTTTAATTAGATCGATTTTCGTGAAAATCCTTATTAGGTTAGGATCAAAAAAACAGACCGAGATAGTACAAACTTGGTATACTTAGTTTGTTTTTATGTTAAATTATGATATAATTTTGATCATGAAGCATTGAAAATGATACCTTTTTGTCGTATGGACTTCAGTTTTTGTTATATGAGAAGGGACTCAAAAATTGCTTCAGCCGGTTCAAAGTCTTCATACCAGTTTAGAATGCCGAAATACTGCTACTTAGCCAATTTTGCCGAGAAACTTGAAAAATTGCAATTTTTTTCCATATAACGCCGATTCAGAATAGGACGAAAAAGAGGACCGATCGGAACCATTTTCAAAAGTGTTCGTCTTCGGATCAAAACACATCACAGTACCAAACTTTATCAAATAAAATCGCAAAAATTCCGACCTATAGCTTGAACACAAATTTACATTGACCGACATCAGAGGGACAGACGGATGAATTCAGATTATGATGGATCTATGTTAAACCCTTCTGCGTGTTACTTACGCCCGCAGTAACTTAATATACCGCGTAGCACAAGTGGTGTAGGGTACAATAATTAAAATATCGTAAATTTCTTTATCAAGCAGGTTGAACACCGAACATCGCTGTCCACTATCGAGAAATATTACTCAATGATTTTCTGCCTTTCTTTGTTTTTGTCACATATCTAGGATGAATTGATTCATCAACTAAACAATAAGATAAACATTTTGACGAAGGAAAAAAGTGCTTTAGAGGAAGAAGCGACTTTTAACAATGAATTGGGTAACAACTTAATTGAGAAGCTAGCGGATAACGTTCGACCAATTGAAGCTTCTAAAGGTCGTGCCTATATAACTGATGTGGGTCATATAACTGGCTTATTGCTGTCGTTATCCGAACGTTTGGCCAAAACTGAAAATCAATTGTATGCAATCGATGAGGCCAGTAACGAAAAGGTAAGTGGCTTTCATTGAATGTTCCACGAAATCTTTAATTAATGCATTTTTCTCGATTGCATCACGTCATGGGTGTGCAGCAATGTCTAGAAACAAAACGGGATCGCTTGTTCGAACAACTTTCGGAGGCGAAACAGCTTAAAGAGGATATTGAACGTCGCGGTGCAAGCGTCACACAATTGTTGGAAAGAAATCTTAATGCCGAAGAGTTGGCCGCTTTTGAATATTTTATTAATATGAAAGCCAAATTGATCACAGATGGGCGCGATATAACCGATAAGATTACGAAGAGTCAAGAATTATTAACGGCCCTTAATGAAACTCTAATCCAAAGCGACTGTTAATTACAAAAACAAAAAAAAAACAAAAAAAAGCAAAAAAAAAGATGAAAGAATAGGAATACAAAGAGCAAGAGTTGTGATAAATAAAAAAGGATTTTTCAGAATGGAAAGAAGAGAAAACCTAGAATAGCTTTTTTCGTATCATCTCGTTTATCGAATGAAAAAGATTTCGTTTACTTTCCCGTTGCATTGTTGAAAGTAAAAGTAGAGATTTTTTTTTATTTTTCTTATGATAGCGAAAAGACATTTTAACGGTTCCTTTCAAACGCACAGAGAACAAATTAAAGCCGAAAACATAGAATTACAAAACTGGTGCTTCTGTACTTCATATATAAATAAGAATAAATTTTAATCATCTAACCGAACCAAACCGAACCGAACCGAACCGAACTTGTGCCTTTCAACTTGTGTAGTGTACTCTACGTGATAGGTGAAGAAAGATAAACGCATTGATTTCATTTGTCGAGATAGCTCTGCACTTATGGCCGAATTACATGAAAAGTAGCGATAGAGTTTCAATAATGATTTCGATCGAACAAAACAAATCGAAAATAGATTTTCAAAAATGTTCGTTCGATAAATAGAAGAATTTGATTCGGATAAGCCACTGCCTGTAATTTAGTCATAAAAATTAAATTATTATTAAATTGATGATGATGTGAATTTTTAGCTTTTATATAATTTCCCTTCAACTAATTAATAATTTCGATTAATAATTTAATTCCTTATTTCAATTTATTATTAGTTTGTTGTCTTGTGCATTTCCAATGGAATTTGAATTTAAATTTTACCTATAGATAATAAACTATTACTTTTAATATTGTCCCCTACGACGACTATATATGTGTATGTTAATAAAAAAAATCAAATTACTAGCGCTTTTTTTTTTTTTTTTTCAACATATAAATAAATAAGTTTCATAAATATTAATCAAAAATAAATTAAATAGCTACGCAATAGAACGAATATACAAAAATTCGAAAACTTAATTGCCTTAGGTTTTATTTTAATACTTTAAGTGATATAAACAACATAATAAATATGACATGAAAAATTGATTAATACAGAAAAACATTAAACATTAACTGCACTTCACTTGGCTAAATATGCAATGGGAGTGGGTAAGTTACTCCACGGTTACATTTAACTTTTTGCTCTCTTTTATATATTATACGGCCTGACAGTAAAGATGTCATCCGGCAATACCGGCAATATTGTGTATGTGAGATGCGTTTTTTTTTTTTTTTTGCTCAGCGAGCAGGAGGTAGAAAATCTTCGGAAGATACTGCTGGTTCTTAGTAGCAGTATGCACGATTCGTCATCCATGACGCTTACGTACTAAAAACTACCCCTCCCCCACGCACTTCTTCTACCATTCTCCTCCGCGGGACCACCGAGAGGTAATACTTCGCGGAGGGTGGTTGTCATTAAGAAATATGTGAGATGTGTGTGTGTGTATGTGTGTGGATGTATGTGTGTGGATGTATGTGTGTGTGTGTGTGTGTGTGTGTGTGTGTGTGTGTGTATGTGTGATTCGCCTTTCGGAAAACTCAAACCATTTGAAATTTTAATTGTCATGTCAGATCATGTTGAAACTCCCCGATCTCGATGATGGACAAACTCTTCATAGGGAAGCCATCGAGTGCATCGAAAGAGATCCGCAGAAGAATTTTCTTTTCTACGTAGTGACACCCAGTACGGCGAAACATGGTGAGGTTCTTATGGCACGGAAGCGTGTCGATATATCACCTTGGGCATAGAAGAGATTGGATACTTTTTTTAAAATATTACCCACTTCGTCGTTAGGTTTTTGGACTCTCTAATATACTGGCGTTTTCTTTACCCGATAAAGTTCAAAGCATGTACGGTATCAACGATTGGTCATTGCGAACTTGGGGACGGCACAGAAGCGACACTATATACACTATCCTTTGTATATCCCATGTTCCCAATCAGTGTCCTATATCTTCAAAATCTAATTCGGAATTGTTGCACGCTTGACGACTTGTGGTTGACAGAGTACCATAAATTTCACTTTTTTCTGAATTTTTGCTTAG
This sequence comes from Glossina austeni, assembly GCA_000688735.1. Taxonomy (NCBI): domain Eukaryota; kingdom Metazoa; phylum Arthropoda; class Insecta; order Diptera; family Glossinidae; genus Glossina; species Glossina austeni. Next base: position 185,580 of record KK502810.1, read on the forward strand.
AGAAACGAAGTTGCGTCCCGTTTACGCTTAATTCTGGACGTATACTCTGACCAATTTGGCCAATTTTCAATACTGACCTGCATGCGACAACTTCTAATATATTTGAAGCCGATATCTTGATTGTCGTCACCGGAATAGTGTCAACAGCACACACACATAGCACACACAGCGGGCAGACATAGCTTAAACGATCCAGAAATTCACGCAGATCAAGAATATATATGCTTAATAAGGTCCCTGAAGTTTTCCTTGAGGTGCTGCCAATATTAAAAGAAAATCAGTGTACCCCATAAAAGTAACAAATGAGCTACAAATGAAAATTCCACTCTTACCATAACATAATAAACTATAAAGAACTAATCATTGACGAATAAAGTCTTCAAGTATTCAGGATTTTCCCTTCAGATAAGTTCAATTTCCTTCTTTCCTTCCTTCTTTCCTTCCTTCTTTGCTTCTCTTTTAACTTTAGCATTTTTCTCTCCAATATATTTACGTATTATGTTGCTCCACTCATCGTCTTATAAGTTATTTTTACAAACTTCTCTGCCAATTCCTTTAACATTTTATTTTTTTATGTTAAACGTTTGTTTCCACGGTTCCACGGGTTGTTTGTATAATTAATTTACACCAGTTTCCGAAATATTTATATATATTCTTCTCAAATTAGGTAAACAACTTGGCAGTAAGCTAAACCATCAATGTTTGTCAAGACAAGTCTAGCACGCGTACTACACATATACAAATCAAGTGTCAGGGCGACAGGTGCAATGAACGCCGCACTAGAATCGTATAGTACGCCCCTCAATTGGAAATGCATATAGCGTTGTCTCACTCTGCACTATGCAAGTAAAAGAGATTTGGAAACGTTAGAACACTCGGGAACAACTCAATACAAGAATTCTGTCAACGCCTGTATACCCACTTCTCCTTGATAACGAACAAACTGGCCAGTTTAGACATTAATAGAGACGCCGTGGAGCTCATGGCCTAAACATATAGGAACGAAGCCTTACCTTTATCCGTGGACTCAAAGGAGATCTTCGACATTTATTAGCAATCCGAGAACCCGGAGATCTCTCCCAAGCACTTTGCTTGTGTCTTAAAATGGAGAACTTGAACTACAAGTCTCACTACACCTAAGCCAATCAGAATCCAATAAGCCCGCTTCTCTTCCCGTTGTCGAAAAAACCACAAATCGCCATTTACAAGGCCCATCTATACACGACACCAATTCTACATTGAGGTTGCACTTATGTCACCTGCAAAACGGAATACCTGCGGAGTATCAACCAAAGTGCGGCTTCCAACAACATCCCTCAAACTTTAATAGGCGACAACAACAACCGATCATACCAAGGACAGACATACAATCAATTTAGAAACTATTATCCACGTAGGCAACCACGTCGAACATTAGCCCCAAAACAAATACCGAAACCTGAACTTATGGGAATAGATGAATCCATGCAGTTAATTATGCGAACAGATTGCGACAAAGCACCGGAACAGTGGAACAAAGGAACCCAGAAATTTCAAAAGAATTTTCACATCGATACTGAGGAGGAATAATTAATGATGAGGACGACCTATAATCCTTCCAAGAAGGATTATTTAATTTAGAACAAATTAAGAATGTTTCTGACGATTATCGTGACAATGGCAATTTTTTAGACCAACGTCTTTGTTTTTGCCTAAGACGAAGACGAAGACAGGCAAGATGCTGCGGATCAAACAAAAATTATATTCAACCCTCTTTTATATCTTAATCCAATGCCCAACGATAAAACCTTCCACGCCAATTCTGTCGGAGGAAAAATTCAAATTTCTCACGGTACTTTCATTAATCTATCTGGAAGCGATACGTTGAAGGAAAAACTTCCAAATAAAAGATTTGTCAAAATTATGAGATTTTTTGTGAAACTCAAATATTTTTCTTTAAATTGTAACGTAATACCAAAAAAAAACTGGGTTTCAATAAAATAGCGAAATTCTCTTATAAATTATAACCTATCAAAATACATTTTGATGGGGGAAAAATAACATCGAAATCATCGTCAGTGACGTAGAGTAACGTATATTCGAACGTAAATACTTTCTAAAGACATCTATTAGCATATGACAAAAGAAGCGAGGACATTAAGGTGTAATTTCTCTGCACAAAGGATATTTTTGACACAGGTAGCTTTTGCAGAGAGCTTGGGGAAAAGTTTCCCTATTTTAGAAAGCTCAAAGCATCTAAATTTAAATTAGTAAACTATTGTGAAAGGTTGAATTAAGTTTAGTTCCAATACTGAAATAATACGAACTAGATAACGTATGAAGAATAAAAAGCTTTGAGATATTTTCCGAATTCAACATTATTCCGGCACATTTTTTATATGTTTTCTCCATTTATTTCATATTCAATTGTATATTCCATTATACATAACATTGTATATACAATTCATATTTCTTCTCTTTCTCTCTCACGTTTAACTTAATGATAAAAATCTATCGAACCGACTTTTGATCTATACTTTACTGACTATCGATGAGTAAAAAAACAGATTATGAACATCAAATTCATAACTAATAATAAATACATGATCCCTTTGTACGCATTCACTGTTAATGAACTTAACCTTGGGATCGGGTTTGGGCATTTGTGTTATGACTATTATCAGCGGTTTTCCTTTCGTTTGTTACATTGTGATCATGTTTTTCCTGTTGGCGGACCAGGTCGTAGTAAAGGCCACGTTTGGCCATTAATTCATCATGTTTACCCGACTGAAAGAGACAAAAGGGGTTACCATTAGGTGTTTAGGTTTATGTTAAAATCAGTTACCTCCACTATTCGTCCGTGATCTAATACAACAATCAGATCGGCGTTTCTTATCGTTGACAAACGATGCGCAATTACTAACGTAGTTCGATTTAAAACGGCATTATCAAGAGCTTTCTGAACCTCAGCTTCACTTGTGGCGTCTAGAGCACTGGTAGCCTCATCAAGTATTAATATTTTCGGATTTTTTAACAAAGCCCGCGCTATTGCAATACGTTGTCGTTGACCGCCGCTTAATTGCGTACCACGTTCGCCGACATTCGTGTCGTATCCATCGGGTAAAGATGAAACAAAATCGTGGGATTGTGATTGCTTAGAGACTTCATAGATTTCCGATTCGTCGGCTGCCGGACGTCCGTATCGAATGTTTTCCAATATTGTCGTCGCAAAGAGAACTGGTTGCTGCTCGATAAAACCTAAGAAATTGCGATTAAAATTTTGGAAAGTCATAAAATACAGTGTTTTACAAAAATGATATTTGGAAAAAAAAAAACAACAAGACTTGTGTACTGTACCCTGATGCTCTATTGTAGGTTTAATTTCAAAATGGAACATGTAAAGGGAAAGCGGGATAAATGATCTCTTCGCCTTCCAGTTTAATGGCCAAGCGAAACGCTTTAAATAGTTGTACTTGCTACGAGAACAGAACTAAGTTTACCGTCGTAATCGTTGTTTAGTTATTTGCAATACAAATGAAAGTCTTGTTGCCCCTCTATGCTCAACAGACCATAGATCCATATTAATTTAGCGATATACTTGTACAGCGTCGGGAACGCCGAAGAAATTTTGCAAATGGTCGTATTAGGTCGTGTTTGCAAAAATTTTGATCACCGGCTCCTATAGGTAAAATGATAAAGAAATGTGAGATACCACTGTACATAACGGTTGAATTCCATGGTTTTGAGCATCCTCTATATAAAATAACACTTTTCCGTTCAATATTATTCACTTAGCCAGCGTATGACGAAGCTAAACAGGGAGCGCTCAAAATTTTTCTTCTTCAAAATTCGTTACTTTTATTGTTTATTTGAAAAAATCTTCTGCCAAAGACCACCAATCACGTTCCGAAGTTTATGGTGGTGTCGCTCCATCATATTTCAATTGTCAGTTTTGCGTTCACGCGATTTAAAAGTGGTGACACGAATTAACCGAAAATGCAATTTTTTGGCCCCTCTTTGCAAGAGTTCTGCAGGCAGCTCGAATGGGAAGTTCTGCCACACCCGACGTGCCCGCATGACATAGAGCCTGTTGATTATCACTTGTTCAGATCTATGCAGTGTGGCTTGACTGGCATGCGGGTCCGTAAAGTTGAAGAAGTGCAAGTGGGTGCAGCGCTGCCAAACCAATATAAGTTCTTTCGAGATTATATCGCCTTTTTGGCAAAAAAATGTTGTAAAATGTTGTAGAAAATGATGGAAACTATTTTGATTTATATATATTGCACCAATTTTTCAAGTGCAAAAGTGATCAAAATTGTTGCAAACACCTAATAATCATTGTTTATCTATTCGCAATACGAATGAAAGTCTTCTTGGCTCACTATGCTCAACAGACCATAGATCCACATTAATTTAGAGATATATTTGCGTCCGAAGCGTCAAAGAAATTTTGCAAATGGTGATAGATTCCTTTGGATTGAATGTGTTTTTTTTTTTTTTCAAATTAATTTTTTATGTTTTCGTTTATTAAGAACGTTTACCTATGGCATTGCTTCTCAACCACTGAGGCGAAATATCGGCCAGTTTATATCCGTCAATTTTAATATTTCCTGCTGTAGGTTCGTAAAAACGTTCCATTAAAGCTGCAATGGTCGATTTGCCAGAACCACTCGCCCCTACTAGAGCAACAGTTTCACCGGGTTTTAGTATTAGACTGAAATTTTTTAAAACAACCTTAAACGTAAAGCAAAGTCCAATTATTACTAGAGCTTATTTTTTGCAAAAGATGTACTTACGTGATCTGGTCTAGTAGGATAGGAAAAGTAAACATTTTCAAAGCGAATTTCGCCATAGAGACGTTCAGGAGGAATTTCATAGCCACGTAAAAGTTCTACTTTTGGTTCTATTTGGAGATACTGAAGGTGTGATAAAGAAAGAAATTTTTGCGTTTGTTACATACTTGCCGTTAGGAAAAAATAACATTACCTCAAAAATCCTTGAACCAGCGGTCATTCCGCGTATCATTGTACCTAATAAAATCGAACCCTGAGCTAATGACCTTTGCACACCTTGTGCTGCCACTAGAAAGGCCATTAATGCACCAGGCGACATGCTCTCAGTGGACATAAGATGGCCACCCAGAAAAAGTGTTGATAGCACCAAACCATTCAAAAAGAAATTCGTTAGTCCTTGAAATATTGCAATACCATAACCTAGCTCTTGAGCTAGTCGAGCAGCTTCGTTGGTTTCGCATATAAAAAGCTCCATCTCCCGGTATTCACAAGCATTCGAACGCACCGCGCGCACATTCGACAAAGCTTCCTCGCAAACTGAAGTGGCACGTTCGGATTGAGCTTGAGAGCTTTTGCTTAAATGACGAAGTTTCCTGCCAAGATATGTCATGCACATAACTACAGCTGGAACTGCTGCTAATGCTATAGCCGCCATGTGAGGCGATATTAAGAATAAAGAAATACTACCTCCTAGTAGTTGAGCGGCACTGCGGAGGCCCTGAGATATAAATTGTTTTACGGATGACTTGAAATCGTGTACGTCAGCGGTGAGACGATTCACTAATTCGCCAGTGCGATTTTTGTCGAAGAACTCGATATCTTGAATAATAATCTGTTTGAAGAGATCTTGACGCAGACGAGCAGCCATTTGTTCACCGATACGACTTAAGAGGTATATATATAAAAAAGTAAAACCTGATTGCATTAAATACAAACTGAGTAAATTTGAAGCAGGTTTTCCAACATCCTTGAAAAAAGAATTGCTAAGAGGATCTTTCACATATGTATTTGCATAACGGGCCAAAACATTAATAACATCGCCTAGCAAACTTGGAATTCGTATATTAATGTAGGCCACAACGAGCGCAGCCTATAATAAGTCGGTATTAATTATAAAAAAAAAAAAAAATCAGCCTAGGTGAATAAAGTTAACTTACAGCAACAGCAGCCAACAACTCCCACAAATATGGAAGAAGATACGACCAGAAACGTTTCCAATCAAATTTTCCTTCGTCTGGTTGCAGGGTGTTTCGAAAGATACCGGCCAAGCGGTTGCCTTCACATTTGACCTGCCGAAGACTGCTTTGTAAGAGACTTCGGCCAGTTAAGCCGATTGTCACTGCTCCTGCACCGCAGAGAAAAGTTCTTAATTTTAATGCATGCCTGGCAGTCGAGGTTGAACTTATTGTCACGTTCGGTTTTGATTTCCCAAAAATTTTATTCAAATCTTTTAAGCGCACTATATTTTCACTTGAAGCAATTTGAAATCTTGGCAGTTGATGCAACAGACAGTGGCTGTAAACATAAGAAAACTTTGGTGGCATGTATTCAATTGATTCACATCTTTGCAGCAATGACATAACGGGCCACTCCGTACATTGCAATTTTCATTTTAAATTCACCTGCGACTATAGTTATTTAGAAGCAATCTTAACATATTTGCCGACGATTAACTCCAATCTTTATCTAAAATCGCAACATACAGATACATTTATTTATATCGCACAAAATTCCAATAATAACATAGCAAAATAAATAATGTTGCCCGTCTAGCGTTTTTTAAATAATGTTAAGAAATAATAAGGGATGAATATCCGCGATCTATGAAAATGGCAACCCCGGCAATTTGGAAATAAAACGTTTCATGTTTAAGCGTTTCAACAACAAATAAAAATGAATGATATTTGTTTTTAGATATTGATTGCGATCGCAAATTATACATAGTGCCTCACATCATGATTGCGTTATGCGTGGTGTGTGGCGCATCAGTTGGACGAATAGTTTAAGTGCATTACTTAAAGAGAATCAAAATCAATAAATTAGGATTTCAGGTCCACAGCAACCGATTGCACTCTATACATTCTCCTCTCAAATTCGTACACCACCCATTGATTTCTATACATTCCCTCCCAAATTCGTACACCACCCTTTGATTTTTGTACTCTCTCCTCTCAAATTCGTACACCACCCTTTGATTTCTGTACTCTCTCCTCTAAAATTCGTACACCACCCATTCCTCTATCTACAAAAATTACTAAGATGAAATATATCGAGAAACACTTGTAAAGAAACAAGAAAACAGCTGTTATTCAATTAAATATGCTTTAGCAGAGAAAATTAGTCAATAAATTTTAGTAACTTACAAAGCTTCAAATGCATATGAAAAATTAGATCAAGCAAAATATTTAGTGTTGATTGCCTATTAAACGTATGCAAATTTAAGCGAAATGTAATATTTCAAAGGAAAAGTTCATAAATTAAGAACGCAATTTGCGATCTCTCGAACAAAGTTCAAACAGTGTAACAAAAGTAAAGTATGGTAAATGGTACAATGGCTGACCATGGTATAAGCAACTTCCGCAGCCCTATAATAAATGAAGCAAACTTGTTGCCTTCATCGTGGTTGGGAGGTGGCATCAACGGAGGAATGCCCCCATTTTTAAGGATCCCGGTGGGTAATGTGAGAGCTGTGCCTCCTCCCTTACCTTTAACACCTACTTTACAACATAACTACGGCAGTAGTTATCAGTAGAGAATCATTTTGGCACAAATATATCTTTTAGTTAAATTGTTCTCATTTAAAAAAATTATTTTGAGAATCGTTTGTGTGAGAGTTATGCATAGCTTTCGTCATTCGAAGAAATAATGGGAAAATAAGGGACAAATTTAAGATATGTTTGTTTACAATGAATGATACAATCAATAACAAAATCATACAAACGTAAACAAAAAGAAAATCATGTAAAATATAATATTTGATAAGATGAAATAAACTCAAGTAATTTCATTTCTTAGGGAAACTTTGAATGGCGGACGTGAACTTTGAATACAAATCACATTATTTCATTTTTTTTTTTTATATAATATATTAATAGATTAACATATGAAATTATCTATAAAGAATTTATAATCTTTTAAAATGAATTGCAAATCAATTCTAGAAAAGTCCATTTTTAAAATTTTCGCACACCATCTTAAAGCGAATTTATTCTTTATATGTTTTATTTCATTACAATTCAATTTGAAAATGGAGAAAATATGGCCGTTCTTATGTCTTTACTTATTCACCAGAAGAAGAGCGAGGACATTCATTTAATCTTCGGCGCGCTTTCCCATCGCGTTTGCTATCGATTCAATTAATTCAAGCGTTCCTCTTTCGCTCTCCCATCGCATCCTCCAGTATATCGACCGCGATCGCTCTCCGCTGCTTCTTCCGGGATGGTGTAGAAATCGTATGTCTTCCTAAAAGCGCTAAGACGTCACACCGCCAGTATTTTTCTGCAATTCAACTTCATGAACACACCGCCGGCCCACATTTGGCTCGCCTATATCAAAACCGAAGTGACTCCCAGGGAAGTCACCATCTTTATGGCAGCTTTAGCGCCTTTAGTATCCGGTACATAGCGCCTTGCAGCTTCGTTTCGGTCTTTTGTTCTGTCAATTCTATGTGTGCTGGGTTTGGCCATTCTCTCACGGGCGCTCACTATTATACGCGAGTTTACTATCTGAAAAATAAGCCGTCGTAAGATTTATCGCATGTGTCCCGGCTTCCATCCTGGTGAGGGCATTTCTTATGCATTTCCAGTTCGCCGACATCAAGTGTTACCATGGCGCAGTATTTTCAGCACCTCCCTTTCACCGTTCGACTGTTATGGCTTCAGCCATCTTTCTGAATTCGTATTGTCGACCGGAGAGGGCGCCCTTTTTCTTTGCTGTTGCAAAGCGCCGATTTTATGCAATCCTTTGCCGTTGGTATTGATCAAGTAAAGTGGGTGGAACGAATCCGACTCGTCGGACAGTTGTTTTCCTTTCTGTCGGTTTGATGCATGCTGTTGACACTCGCAAAATGGAAATATTGTCTTCAATTTTGGTAAAAATATTGGAAGTTGAAACTGGGCCAACTTGGTCAGAACACCCGCATGCAGTAAGGCCTAAGCTGAATGAAGCTCCTTTTCTCTGAGCAAAAATTTGTGGATTTTTGCCCATTACGCACAAATTATGAAAGATAAGAAAATTCTATTGCTTTTGTGTAAAAATGGGAGAAATCGGAGATTTCCTGCCTATTAGTCATGAAGTATAAAAGACAGAATGTTTAAAATTGTTTTATGCATTCCTCAAGTGCGTAAAATAAATAACGGTGAACACTATAAGGTGGTGGACTAATTTTTTCTTAACAATACCATCGACACGGGTCTCGAATAAGAGCCCTTGGCCCCAAGCTAAGTGCACTAATTTTAAATTAATTTTAATTTTTACCTTCAGAAAATTTACATACTTAATGTGGCGGAGTAAGTCTCAGCGGCTGATACAAGGCGTCCTTACCTTTAATTAATTATGCTGTCGTGAAATTAATACTCTCTTCGTTCGGTTGGACACTACAGTTTACTTAAATTTATTAATAGCTTACTCGATTTCTGGAATATTACGGTTGATCATTTGATCGGATGGTTTTCCCATTCGTTGATAATACCCTCACCGGTCGACGGTTCAAGCAAAAAGCCGAAAGTCAAATCTTCTTCGACTCCATGCCTTCGTTTGACATCGAATTCGCGTGGTCGCTCGGTCGGGTTTATCACATTCGAAGTAAAACAACAGATCGACTCTCCCGACAACTCTCCCGTATTCCATGCCGGTTCCTTCGAGAGTAAAAGTCGCCAAACCAAGTTAGTTCTAAATTTATTATGATGGACGTTTAATACATAAAAAGTTTTTCTAATGCAACATCATACCAAGAAGCTATTAACAGAATCTTTGTTCATACAAATAGTGAGAATGGAAGAACAAGCAGTCAACTTGCTGCTAATTTGCTACTGTTGTTAATAACAGAGTCACAAAAAGCCCGTAAGAATCTCTGAGTTAAATTTTGAAGAAAAATGTTGGACCATCTTATCCTTTAGTTTAGTCTTTGGTAAAAATCTTTGGTAAAAAAAACCACCCATTCGAGTTATTTGCAGGTAGACGAGCTAAGCAGGTAGGCGAATGGACACAGAAGCCGCCGTTACCGATTCGGTCCAGACACTTATTCTTTAATAAATATTTCTGTTTGTCACAAGCCCTTAGACAGTTCTTGCACATTCTTAACCTTTCGTGATGACTGGAGAACTAGAATATTAGATGGACTTGACTCTCGCAGAGAATTAGCAGAATATAGGGATAATTAATTTTTTTGTCAAGAGATGGTAAGGGAAGGTGAAGGTAAGGGAAAATAAAGATTAGCTTTTCTTATATAGATTTTATTACATCTTGACAAGATCTTGTGATGTTATTCCGACAAGCGCTCGACCTTTTTATCAGTAATGCACACCAATACCAGTTATTGTCAAAGAGTGTCACTATCGTACGTCAATTCTTTACTTGATGAATTCCATTCCAGCAGAGGTTCATATGCATTTTTTATTATTGTATGAATTTTCTCAACTTACTTGCTCACTGATGTGCAACTGAATCTCTCAACGTCTCCTGATCGCGACTAAATATGGCCTTCATTCGCAAATCTAGTGATTAACCCGTTTTCAGAGATGGGAATCCACTTAATGTGAAAAGTTTATTAAAACGTTGCTGATATAATAACTTGAGAATTTCTACATTTTTTCCCTTCTACAAGTCTTTTTATTTGAGGTTATGTTTTCCACTGGCACTGATTTGTAATTGAAAAAAATTCGGCTGCCAGTTATGCAAGCCTGCAAGCGAATGACTACGAATAGGAAGTTCTTTTTGTAATCATTCTTGTAATGTTTGTCAGACTGCGCATGTATTTGTGTGCTGTATATATAAAGGTTTTTGAATAACGGAAACCCGGTATACTCGTATTGCTGTCATGTTCGTGTTGAGTTTACATGTTTGCGAAAAGTCCGCATCTGACGGTGCAGAAAACATTTCCCCTCGTTAGCATTCCGACGTCATAGTTCATATGGATGAAGGGAGAAATGTGTGCAGAGAAAAAAATCAAAGTGAAAATGACTCTCAAAACCAATCAAAAGTAGTTAAGATAATCGCAGAGAAAAAATGTGAAATTGAGTAAAGCTAAGATACGAAATATATGTAAAAAAAAACAAATCAAAGAAACAAATTTTATATAAATCGATCTATTAAGGATGCGTTTAGCGTAAACGGAAGAGATTATTCTCGTCCAACGAGAAGAATCTGACCAGGCATACACTTACGGACACAACTATTCCCAATAAAAGCAAAAGCAAAATAAGTAAAAATATTATAGTTGGGCAACGCCGACTATTACATATCTCACACCATTACCTAACACCACTTCGCTTAGTACAGTTTTTCGCTCCTTTTTGGTAATAATACTCCAAAAAGTGCACATTATTTTCACCCAAAGCCATAAATGTCACGAAAGTCCGCAGATTTTCTCTCCTTTTATATAAGAGTTTCGTAATAGTGCCTAGATACGTAGGGGTAAAAAAAAAAGTATATCTACCGTTAATTTGTTGAAACGCTGTCATGAATTATTAAAATGGCAAGAGATGTCTCATGTGAAGTGTGGAAGAAATACAGCCATGTGGTTCAAATTAGGTCCACTTAATTTTTTTCTTTAATTACTATCATGAGCTAGCATTCATCACAAGAAAATTTCCATTACGGGCTCTTTTGGCACATAAGGGTTTACGCTTCAAGCGCTGGTATCCAAAAAAATAGATCTACGTAGTCCAAATTTGCTAAGGTCGATTTCTTTGCCACTTTGCTATTACGAGCTAATTTTCATCTTCAAATATTAGAAATTCGACCTTTTTACCGTACAAAGCTTCAATTTCCGTAGGAATGGTTATATGAGAGGGGGTGCAAAAAATCGCCCCAACCAATTTGGAATGCCGAGTGGTCGAAAAAATGGAGCCATCTAAACTATTTTCAATAGTTTGTCCCTCCGTCAAAACACATCAGTCCACCAAATCTTGTTAAAATACCTCAAAAATTGCGAACTGTAGGTTGAACACAAATTTACATGAGCAGACATAAGACGGACAGAGAGACTTAGTATATTAAAAGGTGGGTTTATCTCAAGCGTTTCTGCATAAGCATATAGCATATACCACATGGGGTGTAGGGTATAAAGATCTTAACAAGTACACCCTAAATTGTAAAACTATTATTAATCCCCAGCGTTTTCCCGGTATTTTGATCATCGAATTCTCAAATTTAATTCCTAACCTATAAGAAAGCCTAAGACCAACTTAGCTTTTCCTAAAGGTTTCTTCAATATTTAAATTAAAACGAAGTTCATGAGCAAACAAGCTTAGTTGCAGGAAGCCTCGATTTGATGCTTACGTCAGTGTAGAAAGCACTAAACGGTCGATGTGGATATTTGTGGGAAAAAGTAGTGGAAGAAGAATATCGAGCACTTATTGATAGTCGCATTTGGGTAATATGTGAACTGGCTAAAGGGAAGAAATCAAAAGTGAATAAATAGTGTTTCACACTCAAGAAGGGTTCAGATGGAAAAGTTGAGAGAATCAAAGCATGTCTAGTAATAAACACATACTCTCGAAAGAAAGGAATCGATTAAGAGGAACGTTCTCCTAAGTAGTACGATATTCTTCAATAAAGTTTCTATTGGCAATAATTGTGAAATATTAACTTGATATAGATCAGATGGATGTTGTAACTGCTTTTCTACGAGGTGAACTAAAAGAAGAAATAAAAAGGTTTTGATCATAATGAAGATAAAGTCTGCGAATTAAAAAAAATCGCTCTATGAATCGGAATCAATAATATAAACAATTCTTTAATCAACTAATTATTAAAACAGTCATAAATTGACCCGAGGATTATTACTATGCAGAAGAAGATATCACGATGTACATGGTAGTATATGTAGAACATATCTGGATTTTTGGAAATAACGCGAAGCAAAAGAATGATTCAAACGATTTCGTAAAGAAGAAGATCGAACTGAAAGATATGCAATTGCCACGAGTACAGCGCAAACAAGTCGACCAGAGATATTGTATGCAGTGAGGCTACTTTCTAGGGTTAATCAAAATCCTGGACAAGCTCCTTGAATTGCTGTCAAATGAGTTTTCCGCTGGGCTATAAGCTAGAATATCGCCAAACTGATTCTGTTGCAAGCTATGCAACAACGCGGACTGTGCAGGTGACGCGGATAGCCGTAAATCTACAACGTTGTGTTTCTATTCCAAAATGCAGTCAATTTCGTGAACAAAATACAGTGGAAGCTGAATATATGGCATTAACGACATCTTGCCAGGAACTAAATTCTGCAGTGAAAGTTATTGTCTTGAAGAGCAGCCATCGACTCTGCATTCGGAAAACAAAAGTACTGGCGATTTTACACACAACAATGTGTACCACGCAATGTGTCTAAGCACCTTAACAATTTTTGTTCGAGACTTGATTAAATGCAAAGTGCTTCGAATCCAACACGTTAAAGCTGATGACAGGCAGGCTGGCAGACATTTTTACAAAGACGTTACCACTCACTACCAAAATCAAAGAGTTTTGCAACACAAACTAGATTCGATAGAATTCAACTCTAATGGAGGTGTTGGAATGAATTCAATTGGATTGAAATGATTGTTAGTTGCTTAACTATGTTGGTTCAGTCGCCTGCATAGCAAATATTGAACGCATTGTCATACAAAATTTAAGTAACGAAAGTTAAGTTAAGTTGGACGATGCGTTTTTGAGTTTGTAAAAAAAAAGTGGAAATTGTGTTTTTAAAAGTGAGAACTAGGAGTACATTCACTTGTTAAAACTTTCACAACAGCCACATGGAAGAATCAAAGACTTTAAAAAGTATATATAATTTTGATCAGCTCGAAAGTTAAAACCAATCTTGAATGTCCGTCTCTGTAACTGTTGGTACTAAACATACCCTCGTTGCCAAAATGAAAATATGAGCTTCACATCCGGCAAAAACAGTAATTCCTTGGAGGTAACTTTTTGATATTGAAAATGGGACAAATTCAGTAGGAAGGCATGCTTACAATATGCCATAAATTAAAAACTTCTGTTTACTGAGTTTTTCGCTCTTTATTCATAAGCGGAAACGATAACAATTGCACACATTCTACAACAATAAAAAAATTCCATACATATTCCCATATGTGGAAAACATCGACCACGCCTATATGGTATCGCAATTTGATTTTTTATACCCATCACTGAAGGAAAGCCCGGAAGGAAACACCACAAAGTATACAGATTCTTGATCAGCATCAAATTGTAAACCGATTTAAGCATTTCCGTCTGTCCGTCTCTGTAATGGCTGTTGTAAACGTGGGAGCAAAAATAAAGCTATCGACCTCAAATTTGGCAGATGTATTGAAAATTATTGAACGTAGATTGGTAGTGAAAATGGATCACATTGGTCGAAGGACACACCCACAGCACCACGTAAACTAAGAAAACCTCTGTTTTTCAAAAGGAATGAAAAATTGATTTTTTGCTTATTACTAATAAACTATAGCAAATAAATGTACAAAAACTTGAGCGCATATTCTATGCTGTAGCATTTGTGTACAAAAATGGACAAAATTAACCACGCCTACCCAATATTATGGTGTATCAATATTTAATTTTTTTTTCAATACCTTTATAACGCGCGGAAACCAGCTTCAAAAATCTCACAAATTATACAAACTCTTGTCCAGTTTTAAATTTGGAATGCACCTAAACATGTCTGCCTGTTCGTCTGTCCATCTGTGTGTTTACGTAATTTTGTAGTATTTGTGGTAAACATTTTCCCCTTAGCGAAAAAAATTTGCTAAAGAACTTGGAATTGACTTAAAATTTTCAAAGGACACGCCTACGACATCTACATGCCTCTACGATAAAAACTTTTGCTGAAAATAGAAGAAATCAATTCCATATTATAGAGCATGAGAATTTTGTTCTTTTACCTCTTTTGTCTTTTTTTGGAGTAAACGACCGGTCCCGAGCGAATTTAATTTTCTTACTTATTTCATTTTCGTTCGGTTCAAGATAAATGTAGCGGTTATAAAAACTTTGGTTAGCCAAAAACACATAGGACGTTATCCGTTTGTATGAGGTGAATACGTATTACTTCTGTGGTCAATTTAATTTGTTGGTCCATTAATTCACATTTTTCTCTATTGTATTCTCTTGTATATTGTATAACTTAAGGGAGATCGGTAAACTGAATATTTTTTGAAATTTTCAATTTTCAATCACTTAGGGGAGCCACTTATATAACATTCGGTCGGAAGAAGTGCTGGGACGGAAGAAGTGTAGAAAGAGAGAAAGGCAAGGACGGAAGGAGTGACGGCAGCCTAGTCCCCAAATATGATCAAATCACATTAAGATTTGAAATTTTATTTTAATCATTTCAAGGCTTTCGATGAATTTTAAAGTAAATTTTCGGAAATAGAAATTCTTTCTATAAACATTTTTGGAATCGATGGAATATAATATGAAAAAGCAAAGAAAAGTTGAGATGCAAAAATTTCATATCTACTTAAAAGACAACAATATGGAAGGGCAACGTTTATGTAATGCAAAAATTGTTGTGTGAAATCTAAGATAGTTTCGTTAACTGATTCTGTTCTATCTAACTAAATATATCTAAACTGCAATTATCTTCAGTAATTTAAATGTTTGAGTAGAATGTGCAACTTTTTTACTATTACTGTTATCGTTACTGGTGCTGTTAAATTTTAAGTGTACGTACAACTGTCCAAGTTTCCAAGCAATTATATTATATATATATATAAATATAAATATATATATATGTGTGTGTGTGTGTGTGTGTTATACGTACATGCCGAAATTTAAAGTTTAGATGCACACAGATACAGAGAAAATGGCATTAACAAGAGCATATAGATGTTGTTGTTTAACATGTAATGTACCTCGCAGCAGCTGTTGCTACTTCAATGTATATTTATATGGATGTATTCAGACTTCTCTGAATAAAGGAAAGGAAAGGAAAGCTGTAAGGAGGTAAACAGGCACGCAGAATATTCTAATAATAAACTGTATGTTTGTATGTATATGCATGTAAGAGGAATGTAAGTTGCTGGAGGGGGGATGCAATCGCGAGCCCTTTTTCAATTTGCATAAATCATGTTTTCTAAGATTCTTAAAAAATATATGAAATGTAAAAAAAAAAAAAAAAAAAAAAAAACAGTGAAATTTAAGTACAATATTTATAACGATCTAAATATTGAGAACATGAATGCAGAGACAATTGGTTTTTGCTAAGCATACGCGTTTGTTGAAATAGACAAACGGAGATTTATTGTGCATTATGTAGGCAACATATGCATAAAATTTTGACTTTCGTTCTTGTGTTTTTAAAATTCAATATATTTTTTAAGGTTTTGCAGGAAATGTGTGTCCATGCATCTAAATACTTGTGCGAATGTATACAAACTTTTATTTAATGTCTGCAATGGGTGAATGGGTATTTTTCTACTTAACTGGATCAATAGTTGCAGACGCAGACGTCTTTTCACACTTAAACTCTTCTTTCATTGATCTTTTATGGGTATAGGTATACAATATATATGTTATTATATGTTATACATTAAGCCAATAAAGATAAAATTTACATTTCAATAGGATTTGATATGATTTGAGTAAATTTCTCTAATATTAATAAACTGTACCCTAAGAGCACTGCACTGCACTTGATAAAGGCCTAAATAAAATACTTTTCTTATTGAAGAAATTAAATTCGATTCGGGTCTAGTCGGTCATCCAAGTTTTAGTCAAAACAATTGAAAAATAATAAAATAAAAACCAAGAAATAAAAAACAATTATTCGGATTTGTACTTGAATTCCAGGCAGAGAGTTTTCCTATATATAATCTGTCCATAAATATACTGAGTATTTTATGCAGCAGTCGTGGGAAAGTTTCGTTACTAATGAAATTCACGACCGCCGTTTATCATGGTCTTGCAATGATTTTGTTTGAAAACTCCCAGTTGGATAACTGGAAAGGAATCCATTCAACGAACTCATATCTGGAATGTAAAGCGGATATGCTACGAAAAGCTGGGAAACAATAAAATTCTATTCCGCACACTCATAAGTGTGCTGCAGCGTTTCACTCAAAGCAATTTTAAATGAAACATTATGAGAGTCTCTATAACCGCAAGGCCAAGCTTTTTTTTTTTTTTTTAAATAGTATCTCATGACAAACACACTTGTCTATGTAACTATGATGCAAAATTTATACAATTTATAAAAGTTTTGCTGTTTCTATTATCATGATGGATAGCTATGTTAAGCTATTTCAATTTTCAGCATAAAACATAAAAGAAAGTTTCCATGCCTTTTGGTCTGAATATTTCCTCGCATATCGTCATTTAAATAAAAATTATTAACTTAAGCTCTAGTTAAATGAAAACCATTCTACTGGGCGTAGATACATTGAGCTTATCAAGATTTCCCTGGCCGTCCCTAAAATAGGCTGTAATCTATAGCTAGTAACTTAGGGACAGGAGATGATATTTAGCTTTCACCCAATTACTTATAAGTATTTAGCAAAGGCAAGCGAATGCATTTTTATTAGGATTTATCCTCATTATCGAAAAGCAGGTGCGTATCACACTCGAAGTCCTTATCAAATATAAAAATCGTATGTATTTTGCATCTTGCTAATCGGTTCCTAAGATTTTGAGTTTGTTTTTCCGTGCACTTTTCCATTGGTTTTACATTTCCGTCCATATGTCCTCATGAAAAGCTTAAATCGTTAGCGAAAGGCAAGCAAACGCGGACTAAGAGATTACGAAAAACATTGTTTTGAAAGTCTGGAGTGAATATTTGCGAGGTCGTTGAACCCGACTGACCAACGGACATACTCTTATTTAAGAAAATCTTTTTCAATTCTAATGGAGTTCGCTTTACTGCTGAAATTTATGGGATAGATTTCATGGGACTATTGCTAGCAAATGTTTGAAAACTCTGTGTATGCGAAAAAGCTATAAACAGCTTTTAAGCTTTTATGTAAATATGGAGCCATGCGTGTGTATGTAGTGTTTGTTAAAAAACTGTTACTATAAAGAAGTGCATTAGGCTTAATTTCAGATATTTCAAGGGAAATACGGACACATAGGTAAGCACTACTGATTGGACCGAGCAAAATACTTGGCAGAGCAAAAATATATTTTGACCCGTATTTTGCGTATTGCAAGCGAAAAAATCCAATTCTTAGATCGCGATTTCGAATTAATGATGAAAGTAAGTGTGAGTAGACATTTTTACATCAATATACACACATACATATGCACTGTAAGTGAAGCGGAGTATTCGCATTTTTATTTCTTTTATGAAGAATTTTTATACGAAACTTAATTGCATTACGTGAAAGTTCGAAAGGTGCCAACAATTTCTGTTCACATAATGTTTTATCTACAAGTTTTCATATATCAAATGCACCTGCACACCTATTCCACCTATTCATTCGTCTACATTGTATAAAATTTGCATAAGTAAGCAACGTTACTATTGCATATACAAATATGTGTGTGCACGATTCGCTTACAAATATATGACTGAAGGAGAGAGAAAGCGAATGACGAGGCAAAAGTACTAACAGTGTAATGGCTGCTCACATGTTTATCTTGAAATAAATGAAATGCTTTTTGAAAGAAGCGATCGTATATTCGTCATAATATGAGCTTTGAAAATTTCGCAAGACAGCCTTCAGATATTAATTTTGCTCATATGTACGCTGCAAGTATATACGCATACATATACGCATACATATATGTATATATATATTTCATTTTGAAGATGATAGCTTGACTCTTACTATAAATACATAAATTTGTAAGGAAAGCGTATATATGTTTGATGAAGACATACATGGTTGCAATTTTATTTTGTTTTTGTGAAGAATTTGCGAATACAAGTCCACCTATAAGTCTGCGTACAAATTTCCTTATAGTACTTAAGTAACTAAAAATTGTAAAAAATGTTTCTGTCTTTCATGTCCCTCTTCTTCAACTCGTGAAAAAATTTATGATAAAATCGTCTCACTGTCTATTTAAGCGAAAGTTCGCTTTAAAGTACTTATCATAGCATTTACGCACTGTCAGATTGAATGCAAATTATTGCAGGCAAGGACAACATTGCTTAAAATTGCTGACAAACTCATTTTTGATCTTTCATTATGGTTCAAGAAATGGCATGGACTGCATAACAAACTGTAAATTGTTCGTCTCGTCTGACGATGGCCAAGCGTTCACTACCAAGGATGAAAGACGGATACATTATGATAATCGAAAACGTAGAAATTCGTAGGTGAAAGTCAGCTAACTTGGGCAACCTGGATATTTATAGCAAGCAGCTCATGCTCAGCTGGTCCTGGAAAGGTCAGAAGAGTAAGCTTATCAAAGCCTTAATCGGTTTTACATTGCAATAGCCCACAGGCCATATACTGCGGGACACCTTTAAAGAACATTGACGTCGCCGTTCTAAAAACAAAATAAAATTGCAACCACGTATGTCTTCATCCAGCATATATACGCTTTCCTTACAAATTTATGTATTTATAGTAAGAGTCAAGCTATCATCTTCAAAATGAAATATATATATACATATATATACATATATGTATGCGTATATACTTGCAGCGTACATATGAGCAAAATTAATATCTGAAATTATTTTATTTTATTTTAATTAAATTAAATTAAATTAAATTTTATTTAATTTTATTTTATTTAATTTTATTTATTAATATCTTGCGGAATTTTTAAAACTCATGTTCTGGTCCTGGAAAGGTGAGAAGAGTAAGCTTATCAAAGCCTTAATCGGTTTTACATTATAACAGCCCACAGGCCATATACTGCGGAACACCTTTAAGGAACATTGGCGTCGCTGTAGTAAGAAAGGCGTCTAAAATACAACGTACGATTTTTATAGGCCACAGTACAGAAATATATTGAGTTTGTAAGAAGCAATGACTTGATATTGACTCCTACTTCTTTAAACCAATCGTTTCAAAACCGTTTTCTATCTGTCCGACATCGGTCGATGTATTTTCACATTTAATCTGCAGATCGTCCTTTTTGAAATTTTAAGGAAAAGTCACAGGCTGATAGGTTTTATTTAACGAACCCTAACGTTTTAATTGATTTAATAGAAATTTAATTATATATCATATGGAGATTAAGTGATTAATTTTAAAATTCTCGGCCCCAAAATTAAATCAAAAACAGTTATAATAGAAGGAAAAAAAAATAGTTTGTTTAAATGCCATAGTTTACGAGCACTTAATTTAATTATAGCAATGTGTTTGTCATGCTTTTGTTTGAAGGTCAAACGATTTGAACTTCTTTAAAAAAAAAAAAAAATACATTATATATAGTAGCCTTAATTAACTATGTGCGATTATTGTGTTCTTTATTGTTTTTACCTCTTTCAATATGTATTGCGGGATGATTTGCGGTTGTCTTAGATGAGCTAAGGTGCACTGGCAGTTCATGGTGGTTGAGAGGCACAAATATTAGTAGAAAAGCTAATGACACAAAACAAAGTCATCATCAAAGGTTGTCTGATATTCCAGTTAGTGGCGGTTGCAATATCTTTGCAACATAATTTTCCCCTTTCTCCCTTCATTCCGAATGAGGTTTTACGTAACACATTTTTTCCTTGAATGGAAAATCTTGTTCACTTTAACGATAATGAATGAAAGGGACGATTAGCAAGCAACCAAGTGGATATCCTCTGCACATATCTGAGTGAATACGCGCATTGGCAGATTTTCCAAATAACAACACCATTGCTTAGATACCCTACACCAGCTCAAGTATTACGATTGTTAATTCATCCTCTTGATAATACATCAAAAATTATGCTTCATGTCCATGTAAAGGCATACTTTTCATGATAGTCAACGGACGTCATCTAAATTCGCATCAGGTTTAATTTGTAATTGAAAGGTTCTATCATTTCTCACTTGATTTCGTCATAGAAAACAACAAATTCGATTTTCTCATCATATAAGGGCCCAATTGTTTCTAAGCAATAGCTCCACAGGTCACGATTTCCTAGAGTTAATCTTTATGCCAAATTTTTATGTACTACGGACCAATGTTCATCTTGAAATATACGAATACATGTGCGATTGCATCATCCGCTTCAAATTCAACTTTTCGGAATAATGCGTTATATGGGGAATGGTTGAAGAAGTGGTCCGTTTAAATCGTTGATACTTAAGCACAAACATGTCAGTGTACAGAATTTCATGAAAACATCTGAAAAGTTGCGATCTGTAGTTTAAAACTGGAAATACCTGGATCATCATCACACGGACAGACATACAAACAAGCCTACATCGCTTGATTTCATATGTGAGCAAAAACCCAGAATACCTTATAGTGTATGGTACAATGAAATTGTTTGTAACTGCTAGTCAATTCTGGGATACGATATGAAATTCCGCAGGATTCTGAGAAAAACAGAGATGAAAAATGAAATACACGAGGAGGAACAGCTGACAGGTAATTAGTACCATAAATAATTTAGTAAATGTAGATAATAGTAATACGCTTTAGTGTTAGTGCATTGGTATGCTTACGTAAATGTTTGTGCGGATACTTATATAAGCTCACGTCTGACTCAACATATCAACTTTCATTTTATCCGATTCATTCCACCATTATTATCATTTCGTTTCGTTATCATTTATTGCACGAATACGTTTGTTACTTGTGTTATATATACGTATGAGTGATTGTAAGATTTGATTGAAAGCATCTTCTGAAAATTTCTTATATTTAAATTCTTGGGAACGTATGAGTAATTCTTTACCGAATGAAAACTTTGAATATTATTCATACGTACGATATATGTAGTTGTGAACACATACATTGATAGCATATATACTTCAACTCGAACGTGAAGCTGTATAAAATAATTCGCGATTTATGATAATATGTAAAAAATTGCGTTTTAATTTCGCAGTTTTGTTTAAACTGCAATAGGTTGATGAACTCGAAAGCGTAAATTTAAAAAAAATTAAAACATTTTCGTGACTTCAGTATACTGCGTTGCATTCTGAATCATTTATAACGGTTTCACATATGCAATGTGCTGGCGACAAGTTTCTCATACGCCTCCTGCGTCATAAATGATCAATTTTTTGATAGTTTGCGAACATTTTCTTCTTAATATTTACTTTACTGAATCTTCGTACATTTCCAATAGGAGAAGATTTTTCTATTGATTGTTCCAAAGCATTGATTTTCTTATAAAATATAAACTCCTTTTTGCACCCATTGCGTAATACAGAGGAGTACAGAGCGTACATAAATGCATTGCATTTTTGAAAATGTCTGAATATATGAACCTGACCTCAGTGAGCTACGTTTCATGTAAGGAAAAATTATGCCATACTATTACGTCGTCACCGTGGTGTCCAGTGATTTTCTCGGTGTAGTTTTCTGATAATGTAGAATAATCTGCCACGGGGTCTAAACGTTTCCTTTTCGTTTTCCTTTAAATTTTTCTTTTCCAGAAATGCAACTTTATGGGGAGTGAAATATGAGCTCCGAAAAATGACAAGCATTTACGAATGCGCAGCCTATCTTTTTGCTTGTCCGGCACCTTGTTACCAATCTGCCAGACAAACCTGCCTTAAATTCTTCGCGGTTTATGTAGCGAACTTAAATAAATCTTCTCAGCTTCGAGGTAAGCATAGGTAAAATATTCAGATTTGTAGCAAATGCCGGCCGGAATTTAAGGGAATGTGAGGTGTTAACGGTAAAAAGGATAGTAAAAAGGGTACAAAAAAGCACACTTTGCCACACACACATTTCTTTTCCAGAAATGCAAGTTTTAGTGGAACCTGCCTTAAATTCTTCGCGGTTTATGTAGGGAACTTAAATAAATCTTCTCAGCTTCTAACGGTAAAAAGGATAGTAAAAAGGGTACAAAAAAGCACACTTTGCCTTGGTTTTCATTTGGCTTCGTTGAATTTTATTTTAGCGACTTTTTGCGGGGAGAGATTTTCGACGGACAAACAAATCCAGATTTTTTGCATTGTTCATACAGGATGTTGTGATGTGTATGCGGTTTTAATTAGCAATGAAAATAATGTTGCAATTATACAAGGGATTAATTTAATAATAACTTTAAGGAAAATGAAATGAAGTCAGGAGCAGAGTATTTAAGTTATATTATATATTATGAATATATAACAATTGTTCATTTGCAACAGTATCGTAGGTAAGCATTATAATAACGTGCATGTATTAAATATACATTGTAAATGTACATATTATATTAATTATTTGCTTAATTAGTAAAAAAAAATTGTTCATTCTCTGGGAATTCGAATTTCTCTCTATGTTACATATTGTAAGCTACAATGTTAGATTCATTAAACTTATGTATAATTAATGCGCCAACAAACGTTAGCTTTTCCAACTTTTGTTTTTGACTACGAAAACACTGAAAATGCATCAGGACTACACAATATGCATAAGTGTCTTATTTTATAAATTAATTGTAGATATTTCATTGTAGCAAACTAACCATAGGAGAAGGAAGAAGAATTATTTAAAGAATTGACTAAAGCCCCTTTTATCCAGGAACTGTACTTTAGTCTTTGTAATGTTTTGTGAAAAAATCTAATTCTCATGTTACGAGGTGTAAAAATTGTAATCACAATTTAGGGTCTTTTTGGCTTTAGTGGGGAAACTACCATACATTTTTGGGATTTGGGACTAAGAATCTTTTAGAAAGCACCGGCAATATTCATTATCTTAAAAGAATCTTTTCTTCGAAATGTCGAACACTTTCCCGGGTGATTCTGTGTGAAGTGAATCCCTGCTGGAAAGCTATAGCCTCATGTCCTACCTATTTATGTCGAAATTCTTTGATACATGATTAGATGTCTTCAGAAAGGGGCTTATGTTCATTTAAACGCATTTCCACATAAAAATGCATTATCGCAGCTTAATGAGTTCGTGGTGGAGAAGCAAGAATCAGCAGGATTTCAGTGATGCCGCTGGGAAATCAAAAGTTTTCAATTACATATTGGGCTATAGAATTATGCATTTTTTTGCCGTTTACTCTGCCCTTTCGTAGAACGTTGTAGTTCATTATGGGCTGACTGCCTAGCAAACAAAAGCTCTCGAGGGGCCATGGAAGATGCTGAACCATTCTGTGGCGTACCGAGAAGCCACATTAATAGGCTGGTATCGCAATGGGCTTAGAATAAAGCGGGTTGCCGTTGGAAGCAATGGGCAGGGCAATGGCAAGCGAAAAGTTTCTTAAAATCTTCCGGTAGGACACACAAACTACTGTAACTAAGAAGAAGAGACTTACGTTTAGTCACGGGTCATAATTCCCTCAGATACAATTTGGCAAAGACGAGTATGTTTGATGCCGATTCATGCGGATTTTGACGAGGAACGAGTGAAAGTTCCGCCATATTCTATGTGAATGTGAACCCACCAAGAACCCAACGAACATTTCACTACGCCGGACACGGTGGCGGGATTCATAAAAATCCTTAAACTTGAGGGCTAGGAGCATGGACGTGTACAATAGATCTTCTAGATCACGGTACCTCTTGGCCCACGTAATTAATAATAATAATAAGCATTCGTTAGCTAACACTAGCATAAGCTTCTTCTTCTCATTTTACTAACACAAACATTTCTCTACTTTTCTAGGGTAAGTATTCTCTCATACTTAGGATTTTGTCAACATAAGGATATTATTAAACTTATGTTACTATATAGGAACGAGATCGATAATAAAGATCAATTCATTATTCAATGATGAAAATGATTTTCATCTCTTCATATCTTCTTGTTATCTAAATACACAGCCACGTACTCCACGACTTTATTCGCGAAACCAAATTTGCACTTTGGCCAAACTTTACGACATCAAAATAGAAAGTAGAAATAGTAGGGGAATATTCCGTTCAGTTTGTTGCACGCTATAATGTCATCTGTCAAATTTGTGACATGCGACAAAAACAGCATTTTCTGGCGTACAAGCTTTAAGAAAAGAGAATGCAGAGGAATGTCTCAGCATAGACGGACATGTTTGCCGTACACGGATTACTAAGCAGTACTAATTCTTGTCTCTAACACGTTTCAAAGTTTTAAATGACTTTCAAGACAACCTTTGTTGCAACTCCTACAAATTTTCATTCCTTTCCTGGCCTTGTTTACAATATCGCTATCAAAATATCTTAAAGCGAAGTATTCTGGAGATTTTCGACGCATGCATAACAAGGTCCTCGATTATTATCGCAGTGTTACCTCTGCTTGCCTTCTAAAACAATTGCACTTCTTTCCCTATACAAGGTCAAGGGGCTCTATGGTATTAGTGGCATGCTTTACGTTGGAAAAATTTGGAAAAAATTTTCCTGCTTTAGTTTTTAGGGATTTGCTTAAGCGATTATTTCTTTGGAAAAATTTTAACGATGAATATTTAATAAAAGCTTTAAGATAAGTCAAATTGAGTACCAGTACAACGTGACTGGTGAAAAACGCTGAACTTATACGACTGCGTTAAAAGAAGGCAATCTGAAGCAATAAATTTCTAACCGGTGCGGTAAAAAAAGAATCTTAGATAAGTTTTGGAAATAATTTTCATTTAATCTTCAAATTTCAAGATTCAAGCTACCTGTGCATAAGTAAAAATATATGCAATCCACAATAATATTATAAATTTTGCTATGCATATGCGCGGTAAGTTGCTGACACTGTCGAAATTGTTGTTGTTTCATGGGCGAATTTTAAACAATTTCATAGCGTGTAACATATTTGGATTTGTGTACACTCGCATATGTATGGTAATGTCAGCAATGATGTATATACATAATATATATAATATATATATATATATATATATATGTATGTATGTTCATATCATTGCTACTTTGTATTGTACGCTTGGCTCTCATTCCTCTGGACATTTTCCGCACACTTTTTTTTCGTACAAAGTACTTTATTTTTATTGTTGTTGCTTTATCCATTTGTTTTATGTAAATCCACTGTTTGTGAAATATGTTATCAAGGTACACAAGTACATATATATATATATATATATATATATATGTATTTTTTTAAATCTATATACACATGCTTACATATGTAGGACACGTTGTATTGCGTTTATGCGTAAATACGTGGGAAAAATCAAGAATAGAAAAAAGAGGAAAGTTTTCCAAATGATTTGTGGGACGATGTTGAAGCTGAGGTTAGTTAGGTTCTTGCCCGGAAAAGAATCGATTAATGTCTTGATTTTATTCGGCCCTATTGGATCATTGCGAGCAGAACTTTGGGGGTCAAAATTTTCCAAACAATTTTCGAAATTTTTTTTTCTTTGCTTCTCTATCAAGTTTTGTGAATTTATGAATCAATTTTTTCCTTATCCATAAGCAAAAAGGTCAAGGCATCGAAAACGCAAATTTGTTTTTCATTGCTTAAAACAAAGGTCATATGGCAACACTTTGAACTGAGCAATGATTTCTGCTGGAAAATTACCAGCATCAGCCCATTCGGGCTTGTGAGTGAGCGCCTGCATTAAATCGGAAGATGGGCAAATTGAGAGGAACAGTTGCTGCCTAATGCGGAACAAAAGCAAAGAGTCGGTAATGCTCAATCCATTTTGGTACAGTACGGCACACAATGAGGCGAATTATTGGATAATTTATTAATTGTCGATAAGATCGATGAATCCTCTGCCATGCATCCTAGACCCGGAATTCAGTTTCCGTTTAGAGGTTTCTTATTTCGTAGCCATCAGAAGCCGGCATTTTATTCAAACACATTTTTGGCTGCCGTATGCCTGAATAACGATATAATCACGCCCATTGTCCAATGGAAAACAAAACAAAAAGAACTTTTATCAACTTGTGCATCAAACGAATTTGAGGAAATAAAACCGTTTGATCCTTGCATGTGCATTTTGCATTCAACCCATGCAATTAAACTTCATTTGTATCACGGATTATAATGAATATATTCCTAATGCGTCGTCAGAAATTTCAGCGTTCACTTAATGTGCTGCACTCCGTACACACGTTCAATACACGTGCACACGACTAAATAACCGTGAATCATATTTGTCGTAACATTGCAGGGAATTATGCTTCGATGCAATATATCTATATATATATATATATACATATATATACATACATATATATATATATATATATATAAGTATGCTTATGTATAGATGTATGCCTCTATGAAACATATGAAGCAGTTTACTATATTGGCCACAATACAATTTTGCTCAAATAACCGCCATAACATTCAGCAGATATAACAACAATAACATCAGTGGTACTAACTGTTACCGGAAGAGTGATTGCTTCAGTAAATGGGAAATAATAAAATATTCCACTAGTTTACGTTTTCATGTTTGTGATACATCGCACACACACATATATATATATATCGTAAATATATATTATATATATATATACGTATATAAAACGCACACATATGTGCACATCCAAACATAAAATAGTTCCTATTTTAGCGAAACTCGTAACTGAGTTTGGAAACGATATAAATGCGATAAAGTAATGAAAATCACTATGACTCGAAAGACAATAAAAATAAAGAAAATTAAAACAAACTTTTTTTTAAGACTGAGCTGGAGAGAGAGAGAGGAGCAGACAGACTACATACATTGAGAACGAACGATTATGCTGTGAAAGTGTATAAGTAAAAGAATTATGTAATAAAAATTAATTTCGTACGCAACGAAATGTGTGAAATGTGTGTGAATCAATTTCAATTAAGAAGCCACAAATTGTGTTTGCTTTTAAAATTCTAATTTTGTATTTATTTATTTACTTATTTGCACATGAAATTTATCTACAGTAGAGTAACAACCGAATTAAGCAAACAGAAGTATCTTACGATTACTTTTAAACTAAAAGGCTGCTACAACTTAACTTTTATCAATCAAAAGCACTAACAAGTTGAACGTAAAAATCCGAGAAAAAAGAAAGGAAAAGAAAAGATGTACACATTTAATCGAGTGCAACGCATGCAGATTATATGGACGAAAGTTGAGATTATATCATGCACAGAACATGTTAACCGATAATAGTAAGAATACTAAGCTTTCGAAAGACTTATATCAAGCATTAAGATTAAAATATAATCTGAAGAGGACATCACGACTATTGACTGTAGATTGTCTTTGTTGGTTTAACGAGGGAACATACCTTGTTGGTGTAACCCTACGGTACCCGCTGACATACGGGTTAATTTAGCGTAACCGGTGCCCTGCAGAGTGTTGGACAATCGCTCTAAGCTAGGGGTCTAAACTACGCTGGAGAAACCTGATATGTTTACTGTGTATGTCTCAAGAAACCCACTCTGGGAAGTGTTGAGGCCTATCATAACCTCTAATTATTCGCTTCTGGAATGATAGAAATCACAACCAACACGATACCCTCCGAAGGGCCGTACCCAGCAGTCAGCAGTCAGGACTCACACTTTGGTTCAAAGTGGGAACTGGACATTCAAGCTTCTAGCGCAGTTTCCACAAGTGTGTAAATATGCACGCCCCCCCGAAGGATCTTGGCAAGCACCAATCTGCAGTAAACTAATGCTGTCACCTCTACCCACAGATACTCGTGACATAGAGAGTAGTCTCCTGACCCCTTTGCCGCTTAAAGTTAGACTATAAAGCCTTTAGCCTTACTTTATGCGACACATAGTCACTCTTGTTATCGAAGTAACCAAAAAATCGCGGGTAGCCAACACCGGACTACCCTTCTTCAAGATATATTAGTATCGGGTGCTACAAGTGACATGGCAGGCGGTATCATGCTCTCGACTATTACTGCATCAGCCTATTTTACGTAACGAGTTACCAGCTGGTTTGGTTAGCATTTCCTTCTTAGCAACAGTCTACGAGAAAAAAGTGCTTCTTCCAGTGTACCCTTAAGCTACCCTTCAGAAAACTTGTCGCCAAGTTATAGAGAGTCCAAACCTTAAACTCTTCTTCGCCGGTCAAGACCGCTTCCAGTAAACACCACGAGGAAATGAGAGCTTCGGCACATCTATGCTCTCCTCAAAAGCATAGTTTATCACCCCGCTATTGACTACGGTTGACTTGGTAGTATTTAGGGAATTCGGGTGAAAGTTTAACTTACAGGCATGAGTTGAATTTTTATAAATGTCTTTTCTTATTGGCCGAGTGAAGAACGGTTAAGAACACTGAATTTTATCTCATGCGAAAAACCCGGTGAACACAGTTTGTCACTGAGATAAGCTCCACTAGTCAGAAAAAAGCTATAAGCAGTAGTTTATTTTCTTATGGTGAATTAGGAGACTATCGGCTTAAAATTTCCGTTTTTTGGATCGAAGCCATATAAAATAAGGTTGAGTTGTCCCAGTACTGGTATACTATGGTATGATATATGATTATGGTATGGATATGTTATGGTGTACGGTTTATGTATGGTATGAATTGCCGAGTGCTTCAGATCCATCTTTGATGAGGCCTAAGTTAGATACCCCTTTATTACAACAAAACACTTAGTAGTAAATATATTCCTTCTCGACTAGGAAACCTTTTGCACTTTTCTAGGCTCAATGTCATAGAATTAAGTGAACTCCGGAAAATCAGCAGTAGATCGGAGTACTACGGATTCTAAGCTAAAGCAGCAAAGAGTTGCGATGTCATGTGTGTGCATTAAGATATTTGTTATGGTAATTGTGGTAAGGAACACGACTAACACGACATTGGTACAAGATTACATAATGGAATGCAATCCCATTACATGATGATTAGCAATTCGTTTTGTGACTCGTAGTTCGTAGCATATACTCATACAATCTAAATGTCAGGATATTTAAGACACGCAGCCACCTATTGATTTGATTTACTGCGTTGTTCGCCATGTATACTTAATGGCAACTTTAGAAAGAATAGTTTTGACAGCGCCTTTAGGGTAATTATGTACTAGTGCAGCTTTACTCAAATGTGTCAGTCATCGATTGAATGGGTAATAATCTATCTAACGCCGGGGTACGCTTCTCAGTCACCGGGGTTCATCTACAAAAGCACTTATTTTTTCGAGTCAAATGTGCGAACTTCTTAGACTCTCTTACTTATCTCCTTCCGCTCATAGAGACGCACTATTCTCATATAATTTTATTTCACATTCTCTTGATCCAAGTGTTTATTTAACAGAGTTCAAAAGAAACCTTAGTTCAACTTGACGCTTACACTGTGTTGCTTTTCCTTTGAATTCATTTTCTATTTGCCATCAGATCTCTTTGTTCAACTCTAGAGAAATTATATTTCCCCCCGTACCAAAAAAAAAGCAAATACTCCTCGCGGACGTCACGCACTGCAGACTTTTCAAAATCCTTTTCCGACTCCTTTTCGCCGATCAAAAGAAAAGAAAGGTTGCCATCCGCAAACTTGCCGGATCTCAGTGGAAATCAGATGATTTCACTGCCCAGTCCCCGTAATCGGTCGCTGTCCACTTATTACGACTTAACTTAACTTAAATACTAGACTCACCCCCGCCCGAACGAAAGGTATGTGAGGGCGAAACGAGTGAACGACTTTGCTCGCTCACAGTGTATTCGTCCACGTATCCATGCATAACAATTTCTTACAAATTCGGTTTTATACCAAGAATTTCCTAAATAATAAAACTAAAGGCTTGTCAGGTATGCAAAGTTCATTCCAAGGCAAAAAGCAGTCTTCATGTCTAATTGTTTCGTTCACATTGCAGCACAGGGGGGGAACATAAAGTATGCGAAAAAACAAAAATTTCTTATACACCCTTGTTGTTGTTGTTAGATTGTGGAAGTGGGAAAGCACTACGTTTCACACGTTAGATCACAAAATTTCGCTCATTGTAAATACTTATCGTTTTCATAGATCCAGGAAACTGAGAAAAACTTAACTTAACTCGCTTGTGTTTGAAAGTTTTCCCCTTTCTTCTCATCGCTCTTCTAATGCAATTTTTTGTTTAGGATTTGTCTTGAATGCTTTATACTCTTGTGCCTGACGGTATGTCTTAGATTTCAGTTAAGAATTATTTGTGCCGCTAAGACGGCTGCCTGCTTGTGAATAGTCACTTGGGTGAAATCGAGATTTAATGTAATTAAGTTTTTTATTTAGCAAGTTTTTAGTTTTTGCTGTGAGGGTGAAATTTATATGAAAGTCAAGTCAAGATGCTATTTCATAAACATTGCAACGACCACTAAAAGTCAGTAACAATAATGGTAACTGGACGTGATATAAGGAAAGCATAAAAGGACCAAATCTATGTAGAACAAAATGCATATATTTTTGTTGGGTAAATAGAGGAAGCATTTCTACGAACGAATGTTACGTATATATATATATATATATATATACGTATATATATATATGTATACATATATATATATATTTATATATATGTATACATATATATGTATACATATATATATATATTTATATATATGTATACATATATATATATATTTGCTCGGAAATAACGTTGATAGTGTTTGTGTGAATGCCGTATGTACATGTATGTGTTCTTGTCGGTCTTACAGTTGCATAAATGTGCTGCGGTTATTACATACATTTTATCAACACCTGGACATGGAACAACACACATATAGATTTATGCGCGCATTTATAAAGCGAACCCATGCTAGTATTCGCATTTGTACTCTCAAACATAACGCGCAGCCATGTGTACGTATAAAAGGTATGAGTGTGTGCGGGTGTGCATCCTTCCTTTTTTGTGGGAAAAACTTAAGCATATGAACGTTAATGACTCGCAGGATAGTTAGAATTGTGTGTGCAACTGTTTGCCTTTTATTCTGTGCATCTCGTTTCTCTCGTTCTCTCTTTGTCTCGCTTTGCTCTCAAGCAATATCTCAAGCTAAGCCGGGAAATAACGCTTAAAAAAAACAATTGAACTCGACGAAGGAAGAAGANGAGACTCTTGCCTACTCGGCCACTCAGGCGGATAGAGACTTCTAATAGGCACTTTCGAAGCAATTACTTCATAATCCAGGTAAAAGTACTTTGAGATTTTTCAATGGTTTCACGCCAGGAAACTTTATTGAGTCGACTGAACCTATCTATTTTCCGTTTTAATTCTAGTTAATTTTTTTTGTCGACTCAACCCATTTTTGTAATTTAAATGCTGCTGTAACTGGAAACTAAAGAAAGACATGCAATTAATACAGCAATTGGGACGAGAAACCGCCTTCCCGGGTTGATTTGTATGCGATTCTGGGCGTTAAAACTGAAGCAAACGAAATTCCAGATTAAGTTGCCCCATATTTCTTGCTGGGACTAGCTCGAGGCGGAACTAATATCCGACCATACTCTTCAAACTTCTTCGCTTAGTCCATCTGCCTACGCATTCTGGTTTTTGTTGGAAATGACGGGCTGTGTGATTGACTTCAAAAAACTAGCAGTTCGTGAATCGACTGGCGGCTGAGGAAAACTCACGCAGTCTTTTTTCATAAATATGAATATCTCTCAAAAGTCGATTCAAATTGCTTATGTTTTTTATCAAACATTTCCAGTTTACATATTGACAATCATTACCGCATCGCATAGAACACGAACTGCACGCAGTTGTTCAATCTTCCCTGACACCATGAAGTGCTGATCGCAGACCACATAGAGTGTACATGTTATTGATTAATACAAGATTCTATGTGGACTTGACGCTGTCCATCTGTCCGCTCGTCCTTGTCATTCATTCGTTCATCTATCTCTCTACTTCATAGAAGTTTGATGATAGAACGAATTAAGATAAAAAGCCGGAATTTGGTCTCAGATTAACGAGTCCGATCCATTCAAAATCTGTTGTACGCCATAACTAAAAATTAATAGCGGATGTTAAACTGAAATCTGGAGGTTTGCGAGCAGCAAAACCGAAGACAGAAAAAGAACATCAAAAGACAGAAATGGGAATGTTACTGACAGAAAAATATCTTCTTCTTATTATTCTGTTATTCAGCGAATCATCAACCGGAGATTCGTTGCGATGTGTAAAAAAGGCTCAGTGTGAACACAAAGTTATAAAATAAAATAAATCTGTATAGNGAAATCTACCAGTGCAGCCATCTACCGAAAAAATAATGGATTTCTTTTTCCCCAACCTAATATTATATGCTATTGGATAGTTAAACTAGTAAAGAATTTTATGCGGTTAAATGATGAGGATATGTGCGTATGCTTGCGTGTGTGTAGGTAATGAAGTAACTTTTATGTTTCGATATAAGAACTAAATTTAAATTCTTAATAAATTTTCATATTTTAATAACATAAGTGACTTCTTTTTTTTTATCAAAGAAATCCCCGACTATAAGCTGGCCGAAGGGAACGAAGGGGAATGAGTTAAGGTTGCACAAAACGTGGTCACTATGAAAGTTAACGAAAGTGTGCAGCAGAAATGCTGTAATCAAGCATACTTTTATTTGTGACGCGTCACTCCCGCGACCCATACGATTTCTGGATTGTACGGACCTTCAAATGACACGCGTGAAAATTGCATGACATTCTGACAATTACTTTACAAATTACAGTTGACTTGGTGACGGCACTTTTGTAATTTTCCGAACAATGGAACAATGGAATGGAGTTGAATTTTGTGGGTTTATTAAACATTGCTTTGTGATGAGAAAAATTGCGTTCGCGATCAGCGTTCGCTTGAAAGATGTTATAGTGACTTTTGTCTATCGAAAAAAAAAAAAAATTGCTGGATGGTTTGCTATGTTTAAACACAATCACAAGGACACCAGTTGTGCTGACCTCGGTGGTTGCTTAAGAAAACAAAGAAAATGCATAAAAGCGTTTTGAAAGACTCTGAAAACTGAAGTTGAACTGAACTGAGTCACCTTAAAGATATCAGTCAGTCAGTGTATTTACTATTTTACCTGAGGATTTGTCCATGACAAAGCTCCGTTCGAAGTGGGTGCCGTATTTCCTCACTTTACTCACAGCAATCCGGACGAGTCGGAGAGCTGTTCGACGCCATTCGAACAAAAGTGAACGAATTCTTTCATACGATATAGGAGAATGGACAAAATGTGCGTTCCTCGCCACATTCCAGAGTCAAATCGGCAGTCACATGAATGGACTGCAATGAGTACAACAAAGCGACCAAAAATTGTAGTGTCACTAGAACAACAATAAGTAGTAAGTTAATGGTGGAAATGTCATGAAATTTTCACTCCTATCTTTCAAAGATTGGTGCTGTGCAGAAGTCAGATGAGTCTGTCACCTGACACTTAACGAATGTGTGCATGTATTGTACATGTTCCTTAATAGTGCTTTCCTTTTCTAATGAAAGAAGGCTCGAAGCAATTTACTTGGATTTTGTTTTTAATAATTTTTTTGACCAAACTACTACTACTTTGATTTTATCTTGATCCGAGACCATTTGAAGGTATATAAGCGACAAAATTATATTAAATTAAAGCGTTCGATCTTGTGACTCCAAAGGCAAAATGAATTTTTGTTCGTGACAATATAAAAAGACAACTCTTGAAAGACAAATAAACGAGCGTGTCTTGTGCTACATTTCAAAAATAGTGGGTGCTTACGGTACATCTTTTTCATCTGGGGTCTACTATGGTTGCCATAGAAAATAAATGAGTTCAGCAATTGGTTTTGAAACCAATCTCTGCGAGTTACACACAAATTATTGTACAAAAGGTCTTGTCTTGAATATTGTTTAGTAGTAGGCTTCCGTAAGCTGTTGTCACGATCGAATAATACGTGCTTGGTAAATATTGTGCAAAACCAAAGCCACCGGGTTGCTTTGGTACCGTGCTTAGTTATAAGCTTTTCTATGGACATAAAGATATTGTAAGGTTATCTGGAACAAGTAGTAATAAAAGGGCAGTTGTACCACATTCCAAGCTGACTGGTAACCTTGATCAAAATGACAGAAAGTAGAGAAATATCGTTTCCACTTTGTGTGTTCTTCGGTTAAGGCTGGAGATAGTAAGACACATACCAAATTTGGAATCGTTTAACTTCTATAAATCGGGATAAATATAAGAAGTCTCGGATGATAAAACTAAGACGAAATAGAAGAGATCAAACTGAATGGGCAGATGAATTCTTAAATTTGTTACTCTGTAATACTTTTGCTACATAGCTTGGCTATGAAAACATAAAAGAATTAAAAACAATTAAACTGTACAGGACGGCATGATGGCAAAGCGTGTAAGGAATAGAGTAAAAGACTGCGTGAGTATAGTTTTACAAGCTCCATAAAATGCAAAAACACTTAAAAGACTATATAGTCATAGCTATTGAATGTCCAGGAGTACCCATATATGAATTAGTAAACAAACTACAAGGTCATCGTCATAATGGCAAGTTTAAGATTTTTTACTCCTCGCTTCACCCTAAAGTAGACAAGTATTCAAATGAAAAAAAAAAAAAAAAAATAAAATTCTGAGACCGGGAAGCTAACCACAGTATGAGAAAGTGGACATGTACATCCAAATTCTATTCTTTACGATGCATTTACATGTTAACCTTGAAAATATTGACCATCGATATCAAGCAACCTTTTATGTGTATTGTACATATGTATACGAAAGGTGTAAAGGATGCAAACATACCTTACAATGATGTAGAGACTTTATATTATTATTATTATTATTATTATTATTATTATTATTATT
>KK502810.1:223132-237603 GCA_000688735.1 Glossina austeni
TGCATGACGCGCCGCGAATATGCGCTAAGGAATTTATTACTTACGAAAATCAGTTAGTTAGCATTAACTGGACTTGGGATTTTCGTACCAATATTTTACAGTTCTCTTCTTCTTCTTCTTCTTCTGTTATTCATCAAATTAACAACTGCAAATTCTTGCTATGGCAGAACACATATGAAAAATTTTGCAATTTTAATGAATTGCTTTGAAGTAATGGGTATCGACGAGTCACTTGAGGCGAGCGTAAGTTTCGTACTCGTTTACATCGTAGAGTTCTGTACAAGACCGGTGTTGCTTTGATTTTCAACCAGAGGCGACATGCAACAATTTAATCACACAACAATCGGGGAGCAATAATAACAAGTTTTTTTCAGAGTCGTTTGTCTAAATTAGTTTTAATTTGCTTCCTTGCGTGACTGGATTCGAAGTCGTGGCACATCTACACCATCATCTTCCTTAACAAGTAAACTCCTAAACTCTTAAACAGATGTGTAAATATATAACAATGATTATATATTAGATCGTTAAAATATTATATAATAGCTTATGACGAGCGACTGACCTTATTTTGTTGAATAAGAACGATATGTGTGTTAGTTTGTCGCAGTTTAACAACTTTTAGAAATTTATTGTTGCTCTTGTGTTATTTGCGGTGTGAAAGCGTGTTTAATGATTCAAATTTAATAAATGGGAAAATCAAAGTCGTGGTTTAAGACGAACTGCAGTAACCCTTTAAGACTCATCGCGATCAAGGATAAGTACCGTTAATCGTTGGATTTAAGCCATTGTGCGTGTGCACCAACTGTCTCGTGTACACTCTTTTGCTTGGCTTACAACCTTGCACGCAACATATATCCTAAAATCAAACATTGGCTGGTGTTAAATAGCGATGATGTTGATGCTCTTATTGTTTTCCATTTCCTCCGCTTTCATGTTCACGTTTGCGCCTTTTTTTTGACGAAGATACGATTCATAGTGACTTACATTTCGCTTATTACATGCATAAAAAATTTTTGCGCTACTATTGCTAACATTCTGGCCGCTATTTTTACTGACGGTATTATGGTCAGCTATTCATCATAAAAGAAACTGAAGACTGCTTTCCTATATGGATATCTTGTGCGCATTGCTTTTTTCGTTGGAAATTCTTTTGTTTATTGTTTTATCCTAAAATGCAATGAACGGCAAAGTTTTCTGCGTTTTCTCGTATGAGTAAAAAGTACATTGACGTACAAATGCTTTTGTTTTCATTTTTATACCCTTCGCCACTGCTGGTACAGAGCATATTAAGTTAATGCGGACGTATGTAGCACGCAGAAGAGCTTAAGATAGAGCGACCTTTTCTTATACCGATCGATTCAGAATCACAATCTGAATTGATCTAAGCTTGTCTGTCCGTCTGTCCATTTAAATTTGTGTTCAAGCTACAGGTAGCAATTTTTCAAATATTTTTATGAAATGAAGGACGTATGCTCTTGAAAATGGTTTCGATTGGTCTACCTCTTCGACCATTCCCTATATAAGGCCCTATTTTGAAATTTCGTTATAGGGAAAAATTTTTAAAATTCTATGTTCCTATGCAAAAGTGGCTAAGTAATAGTATTTCGGCATTCGAAATTGATATGAAAACTTTGGACCGGCAGGGGAAATTTTTGAACCCCGTCTCATACAAAGAAAACTGAAGTTCATGCGACAAAAATGCTTCTTGATGAAAATTATATCATAATAATAACTTAACATAAAAAAATTAACTGCAGCAAATTTGGACGATCTCGCCGTATTTTTCCGATTCTGCCCTAATAAGGATTTTCACGAAAAGTGACCCTTTGTAGAGCAGAAAAATTCGAGTTTTAAAAGTTGGTAATGAAAATTGACCCATAATCGTAATTTCATACAAAAATTAAAATCGTGTTGGACAATGTGGTGTAGGGTATTTAATGGTCGTCCTTGTCCGACTATAATGTTCTTGCTTGTTCTTTTTTTTTATGTAAATATACTGCTTTATTTTATTATATTATTTTGTGTTTTATAATGGACTGTGTAATGGTGGGATGGGGGGTGGTCAGCAAGGAAAATCAGAACTTCCTTCTAAGCAAAGCATATTTACATCATATTTTGCACAATGCTTTTAAAAATGTAACCATCTTTTTATCGCCATCTTTTCGTAGGAATACTTAAATTCTATTTCATTTTATCTCCTCTCCTTACATTTTTCATGTCCTTTTTTTTGTCTTACATAGCCTTAGACGATTTCTTGATGATTCTTTCCTTCTACTTCTGCAATGTTAATGCATTTCTCGTTTATCAACTAATGCCTGCTTATCGAAGTATTTTCGACGCTTTTTCTATCCAAACAGATACGGAAAATTAACTAATAGTCGAAGCATGAACGTTATGTCAGGAACTGCTGGTGGTATTAAGAGGGTATACGTAATGTAACATTATTGTTCCAACACTTAACTCGATATAGTTGAGTAAAAATACGGAAATTTAATGTTCGTGCGTGTACTTAGTTATTATATTACGATCAAATACTTTCCCCAATGTGAAAAAGTACTCCGCAAAATAATAAAGTGATTGAAACAATACCTCATAAGACGTTAAAGAAACGCAACAATTTTCTTCGTTCCATATGATAGTAGACTGCGGCTTAAAAAAATCGCCTTTTGGAGCGTATAAGTAAATTTACTTCACGTTCGACTATTTTCCTTAGGAAAGCGTTCAAAACATTCGATAATAATAGTGGAAGGACCTAATTGGCATATTGATGATCACGAACTGGACGAATGAAACGCATAACAACAAGTAGTATGTGCTACGAGTTTTCAATCTGATTCGATTTTTAAAATCAAAGAAGAACGGCAAAAAGGACCGCCTCCATTTTAATTTTGGTCCATCGCTTCTCCGATATTTGTGGCTTAAACATAAGCAGAAAAAAAATTACGAACGTCAATACTTGGTTTTTTATCAATTTTTACAAACACGATTGGCATTCACAAACTTCGTTAAAGTAACTACACTACCTAGACGTAAGCCTATAAGTTCTTCCTATAAAATTCTTAATAACTATGAAATTCCAAAGTAAGTAAAGTAAGGATGTCCAACAACCCGTCTGTTCGTCTGACCGCCCGTCTGCCTGTAAAGTTCTTAATAAATACGAAATTCTGAATAGGTGTAAGGATGTCCATCTGCCCGTCTGGGTGTCTGACCGCCTGTCTGCCTATTAAGTTCTTAATAAATACGAAATTCTGAACGAATGAATGAATAAATGAATGAATGAATTCTGGAAGAAATATAAAGATGTCCGTCTGCCAGTCTGTCTATAAAGTTCTTGATGAGTACGAACTCCTAAACAGGTGTAAGCATGTCCATCTATTTGTCTGGCCGCCTGACCGCTCATCTGCCAGCCGATCAGTCTGTGTCTCCGTCGGTGCGTCAAATCGATCAAAGCACATACATATAATATGAAATAAATTGAGAACACTTCTGTTTCCGTAAGCAATAAAATTGAATTTTTACTGATTGCTCGTCACCTACATAAAATGCAAAGCTAAAAATTCCCACATGTACATGTGTGGCAGCTGCATAAAATTTATGAGACATTCACCTTGAATTTTTTTTACTTTTCTTTTTTTAAGATGAATAAGAAGGTGCGGTGTTGTTAATTTCTAGTTAATCAAAACTGATGACGTAACAAACACTTACAATAATAAAAGTATTCCGCAACAAAGACGCAGACGACTGTAATTTATTTTTACCAAAAAACATGATTTTTTACTGCATAAATTTATTAATCATCTTCAGTTATGCTAACCTATTGCACGCCTGCCAAAAATTAACTTAACAGTCTTACAATCAATTTTAAAACGATTATTAATCCCCGTAAACGCATAGAAAAAATTCGGCCACAACCGAACATAAGTTTCCTGCTTGTTTTTTTTTTTCAAAGATGTATTTCTATGGTTTAGATTTTTTCATGTTATAGTTTTCGCTTTACAAATTAATTGAATTAGCGTTTTTATGTTTTTCATGATTGAACAGTTATTTTTATGTTTTATACTTTATGTTATTCTAATTTTATGTGCAAAAAATATTGGAAAAAAGCACATTTATGATTGGTTTCGAATTCGATGGTTTCTATGCAATTTTATGAGGCGCCTTTATACCATGTAAAACGGTGGGTGGATGTATTTGCTCGGTAGGATATTCTTGCTACTATCGAGCTCAGACAAATACAATATATTTGAACTGTGCTTGGGTGGCTTTGCGTAGGACGGACGGATCTACCCGGCGGGTAGATGTATTTACCCGGTAGGATATTCTTGCTACTATCGAGCTCAGACAAATACAATATATGAACTGTGCTTGGGTGGCTTTGCGTAGGACGGACGGATCTACCCGGAGGGTGGATGTATTTGCTCGGTAGGATATTCTTGCTGCTATCCAACACAAGCAAATACAACATATGAACTGTACTTGTGTGGCTTTGTGTAGGATGGACGGATCCACTCGGCGGGTGGATGTATTTGCTCGGTAGGATATTCTTGCTACTATCGAGCTCAGACAAATACAATGTATTTGAACTGTGCTTGGGTGGCTTTGCGTAGGACGGACGGATAAACCCGGAGGGTGGCTGTATTTACTCGGTTCTTGCTACAATCGAGCTCAGACAAATACAATATATGAACTGTGCTTGGGTGGCTATGCGTAGGACGGACGGATCTACCCGGCGGGTGGATGTATTTGCTCGGTAGGATATTCTTGCTGCTATCCAACACGGGTAAATACAACATATGAACTGTACTTGCATGGATTTGTGTAGGATAGACGGATCCACCCGGAGAGTGGATGTATCCGCTTGGAAGAATATTCCTGCTACTATCGAGCTCAGACAAACTGCACTTGTGTGGCTTTGTGTAGGACGGTCAAATCCATTTTTATTCCCCACTTTTATATGAGAGAGCTTAGCTGTAAGTTTTTAGCAAATTTAGCACAGAGCACTGATTACGTTTTCTTAAGGCGCTGACAGGCTTAACTAAGACTTTTGTTAACATGACGTTGCCCAAGCTGGTACTAAATCGACGTCCTACCAGGAAGACAATGACGAAAATCAGCTGAAAAACATGCATGATACAAATCTTTGTTATAAACCATTTTACTAATAGATTTCTAATGACCTTTAGTCGAACTTTTAAAGTTTTCCTTGTCCAAATCAAATATCGGACAAACAAAAGACCAGAAGTATATATCGAAGAGTGTAGATGTTTGGTCCTTTATTTGTGCAACTATCCACCAAAGTGCTGCCAAATATAATAAAAAATATTCGTACATGAAATATAGGCGATAAACTATAATTAATTCCTTTTTAATACCTAAATAAATGGTTAGCCCGAATGTTAGTGTTCCAGAACCCTTTCCTCCATCACAAAAACAACGGTTGTTGAATCCTGTTGTCCTGTTGTATATATAAAAAGCAAATTAGCTTCTATTCCCTTCTCTGCTAAAGCATTGCGGAGAAAAATCGACGAAAGTGTAATAAAATTCAAATAAATTTACAGAGACACACCAGGGACAGAGACATACCATACATATACATATATATATATATATATATTATATAAAGAGCAAGCTGAACTTCCGATTGTATTCACAAAACCAAAGAAGAAAATTATTTTTATTCATTATCATGTAGTGTCTGTGTATACGTGACGATAGAATACAATCTGTAGTAGTGTGCATCATAAAAAATTTAAAGGGAATAAAGTTCGCACCAAATTTGTGGTACGTCTTAAAACGCATTAAAAGGTTTTAAAATTCTTTTTTTCCACAAATAATTTTGTAATTAATTTAGCGGATTTTATGTATGCTTGATGTTGCCGACGATGTATCCCTCAACATCATCTCATTGACATTGTGACTTACTGTTGGCGGTTTAGGGTACCCGCAAATATCTTTAATGGGATTTTTTCCCAGAAATCCTCTACAATGTGTTTTATATCAAATAACACAGCAACTTTCTTCAGCAACTGCGTGATAATTAGCCAAAATAATATTGTTTCGTGTTTTTATAATCATAACCCATGATTTAGTGTACTACGCATGGATGTGCGTTTGTATTTGTACTTTCACTCGAATTGTTTAGAGCTACAAATCCTATATCCTATGTAAAGGAATGAATTGCTAACCGCTCAGAGAAGACAAGGGCCAAAGGCAATGAATAATTGCTATTGATGGAAAGACTAGTTCGTCCCTCTAAGGCATTACTATTTTACCAATGACTCAACTTTTTTCTCCTTTGTTCCGAGTTCGAAACAAGTGATAGCAGTTATTACTAACTGTGGCGAACGGCTTCCTGACAATTTCAGATTTAAAGGTACAAGAAAACCGGCACGTTTCGCGGAACTTCTGTGGATACGAAACGCGCCACATTTAAATGTTGCTCATGCAATGGAATTTTTAGATCAAAATAAAAATCGTATATTTTTTTCACGGAAGCACTTATCACTTTTTTTTATTTTTTTTTTTATTTTTATTGTTAAGCCAAATGGGTTGCTTTTTCGCATCATTAAACCATATTTCAAAAGTTAAAACCAAAACTTTTAAAATAATTTTCCAAAGGTTTCTAAAATGAAATGCTTTTGTGGTGGGGAAAGTATGAAATAATTGCAACTTTAACCAAAATTAAGCGAAGAAATGTTTCAATATTTGTAAGAACTTACGACGAAGAACGTCTTCTTGTGCAGTTAAGTGGCATGCATACAATTAACGGAATGATGTGCTCTTTCAAACAGTGATTTTATTATAGAAGTGGTTTAGCTATTTATGTACGGGAATGAGGTGAGAAGATGAATAAGAAGAACACAACAAAAACCACGATTGCTTATAAAGAATTAATTGTGGATTAAAATAATATTATGATGGTTACATAAAGCCTCGATGTTCAAATTCTTCTTGTATGCAAAATTTTAATTTCAAAGTTTTAACTTTTAAATTTTTTTTTAAATAAAATTTTTTCAACTGCATTTGCAGATAATAAAGTTTTGATAGTTTATGTATATCAGTGAAAAAATTTCAATTTTATAGTTATAAGTTTAAGTATATATGTAAGTATATGTTGCCATATGTACGGATATATTATATATATGTACTCGTATTGTAAACAACACAACAACATTGTTTGAATACTTGACCATTTTAGTTTTACTTAAAAAAAAAAACGCACAAATACAGGCGTCTCCTCGTATAACACGATCAGTTCGTAATGCGTTCTATCGAAATCTTTGCCATACGAAACTTTTTTATTCCTCAATATCAACTGAGATATAACAGAACATAATTTAAACTTAGATATAATGTAAATCAAGGCAACCTATACCGTGTTATAACGAAACGGCATCGTACGGAATTTTAAGATAATATTAAAAAAATATATATACCGTGTTATAGCGAAACCAAAGCTGCAGTATATTATGATAGCTTCAATTTCGTTCCAAACAAAAAATTATAACGATGATCACAAAGTTATTTTCCTTTAAGAATTACTGCTAATCTATGATTTTTCTCAAAGTCGGTTGAAACTCCTCTTCTTATCTTCGAGCAAATATGGAAAAAAAGCATGTTCGATTTTTAGAGCTTATTACAGTGCAAATGTTGTATCGTGTTTTATGGAAATCATGTTTGACAAGTATCGCGTTAAATGAGAGACACCTGTGCTGGAAGCACGCAGAGGAAGAGACGAAAAGCGAGGAATTGCGAATACACTCCCACAATCTATGTATATGGCGAGTGGACATCAATTTGGTAGTGTTTTATATAGAGGCTTTTCATTTTCAAAAAACAGCCGCATATAGCAGTATGTACGTATCATTGCCATTGAATAAACTTTCTTTTATATATATATATATATATATATATGCATACAGTGATGTAAAATAAAGTTTATAGATATGATTGGTTGAGAGGTAATTGATGAAATTAGCTAAAAATCAAATCAATTCAAATAAATGAGATTTTATCTGGAAATACTTTTGTGTAAAAATTCTTGCGTAGCATTGGTAGGAAATTTTCTTAATAGAGAGCCAGATGCGAAAAGTGAAAAGTCAGCTCAAATTTCTGATCATATTTTCAAAAGCATGACACGTGACTTGAACTCTGCTTAGAGAGAAGATTTTAGACGAATGCGAAACCATTTAAAAACTCTCAGTGAAGTAGCAAAGAAACCTTTTTTAGCCTATGCTTAGCCCCCTTAGCTCTGACAAATATTCGGGATCAGGTGTTGCTGCAAGTTACTATAAGCTAAAGCTTTTCAAACAAAAGCCTCACCTTTAAGTATTAAAAGCTTTGCATTAACGTTAATGAATTCATAAATGCTCCCTGGAAGCCAATGACACTGAAAAGAGGTCTTAAACGCTTTCTTTTTGTGCCCCTTTTGTTGTTGTTTCTTTTGCGTAATGCCCTGCGATCGCTTTAAAAACTGGGTTGATCTGTGGAGTCTTTTCAAAGCAATAATTCACAAAACTCTGGCGCATACCAAGTGTGTGTGTGTTCTTTATGATGTGATTCTCTGGTCTTTTGGTTAAAAATTAATAGTCGGAAATTTCCTTCTATAAGTGAATAAAGTGAACACACAGTTGTACACTTTTGATAAAACTTTGGAGTTTTAAATGAAGAAAAGAAATGCGAGTTAGGCTTAGTGAAGACTAAAAGACTTGTGAGGAGTTGCTTGGGTTAAACATTTTTCTCCCTGCTGTGCTTAAAAACGTGTTCGGATGAATGTCCATTCAATAGCTGAACGTATGCCGCACTGCCCAGCGGGTAGTGCGTTCAAGTTAACTTTGTAATATGTTTTTATGTTTTTATCTCGTTTTTGGGGCAGAACACAAATGCGAACATAAGAATGTTTGAGAGTGTGTGGGCGCATGTACATAAAAAAAAAATGTGCTTGTGAGTGAGTGCACATGTGAATTTATACACGCACATGCGAAGATAGGTATGTACGTTTAAAGAGTGTATGCGTATGTTGTTAGTGTTTACAACTACATACACATACTACATATATAGACTTTGGCAACTTTTCTAATTTAAATATGCT
The DNA here is from genome assembly GCA_000688735.1 of Glossina austeni. Classification (NCBI taxonomy): domain Eukaryota; kingdom Metazoa; phylum Arthropoda; class Insecta; order Diptera; family Glossinidae; genus Glossina; species Glossina austeni. The sequence goes on from KK502810.1 coordinate 232,224, forward strand.
TTTACTGGATTTTCATGTGTTATTAGGTTTTTTTTTTTTTCTTTTTTTTTTTTTTTTTTGGTTCCTCTGGTTTCACAATATTTTTTGTCTGGCATGCTTTGCCTTCTACATCCAATAACGAATAAAAATTTAGTTTTTAATACACATTAGCTGGGCTCCAAAACGTTGCCTAGCATGAACACTAATGCCTTATTGAACGGTAAACGGAAAACGCACTAGACTAAAGCGTATGACTGGGGGTATTGAGATCTCGCTACTCTCTCAGGTATTCATAATTCGTCGTAACTCTTTCTTTTCTTATTTTCTTTTCTTTATTCGCTTTCTCTATGATATTAATTTAAAGGAAAATCGTTTATATATTCAGACCACAATAGAAGTTCTTGGTTTCCTTTTATTAGAGAGCAAGTTGAATGGAATGTTGAATGGAATCGTGTTGTGTGCATGGACTAAAACCGCATATATATCATTCATATGTATAGAAAAGCTCATCCGTTCAGAATTCATGCACAAATGTTTGCATATATGTAAAGGATTTTACAGCAATTTACGAGAGATGCTACGATTGGAAGAATTATTAAAAAGGAATTTATCCATACTTTTTAAAAATTTTAAGACGGCATCTAGTCAGTTGCGTTAAAAATTCGTTGCAACATTCACACGTATACTTAAAAAAATGCTCAAAGCTTATGCGTGTTTATGGAGCTCAAAATTGAAGGAAAACTTTATTATTTGATGATGAAATGTTTTGTTTCAAACTAATGAAATAAATTATTTTATATTTTATTAATAAAAGGTAATTATAAAAAAATAATTCCTTTCTTAATTTTTGATTTTTAACAAAAAAATATTCGAAAAGTTCGAAAAGGGCTAGAAACCACTTATCTGATTTTAGCAATCGTTGCCCTTTTTTGCAATATTACTGCTGCACTTAATATGGACGCGTGTGTGTCCCTGGGTGCCAATCATTAAAGTAAATGGTAATACTACTAATAAAGTTACTGTTTACTTCCTTGTGCATAATACAATGAGTTTGATTCTCAGATTGTGACTCTCAGATATGTGTATCTGGCAATGCCATAATATTAAATTACTAAACTTTGGAGATGACAATTCTGACATATATATATATGGAAATAATAAAAATGAAAACTACTCAATTAACTTGACGCACGTATTTCCTGCGTATTCATTACATTACAAATTGGCGGCGGGAATAATTCGGTTTATGTGATTTATATTTGAATTAAGTGGAAATAAATCGAAATGACTACAAAGGACGAGAATAGTGCATAACGTTTAGCGGTTTAACATAATGCAACATATTTAGTGGAATTTTCTCCAACAAACAAGAAGTAGAACATTTGGAAAGAGAGGTTAGACAATCATTTTTGCGAAATAAATTGCAAAGAAGATAATGTCAAGAAAGACCTATTACTTAAATCAATTGGAAGCGTTGCTTATTCTATACTACACAGTTTGGCAAGTCCGCAATCCCCAATTAGCAAACCATAAGCGCCCATTATATTCCATTTGCAATTAGAAAGAGAAAACTTTCATAAGACGAAAAAATGTGATGGCGAAACAATTGCTGAATGGTTTGACAGAGTAAAAGCTAGGATTGTTTTGTAAATTTGGTGAGCGTATAACGGCATTCGTGGAACATAGATGCATAATGGGATTATCAAAAAAGACTTTTATCCAATTTATGGAGAACACGATACACTTACTCTTGATGATGCGCTTGAAAATGCAGTGATAATCGAAAGGAAATTTTCATATAACGCTGACAGTGTTGACACCCATGTTTAATAAATTAAACCTCAATAAATACCCGAGGAACAAGAAGAAAACGGAATATAAAAGGGAATAAAACAAGGATGCAAACCCTGCGGTCAAAAAAGCCATGATGCCAAAAAAGTACAAGTTCAGTAACAGTACATGCTAGGTTTGTGATAAAATAGGCCACACTGCCTTAGTCTGTCGTTCAAAATCGAAAGGTAAAAAAACTTTGAATATTACGGAAGTGTTCTCAGTTTACTGTCGTCCTGTAGGCTTATCCTTTGACCGATTTGGCTCACTTTCAATATCAAGCTGAGTGCAAAAGCTTCCAATGTTTGTGTCAAGTCTTCAGCTTCATTTTTGGCGCCAGAAGAAAGTTTACAAAAGACATTAGGCAGACGGACAGGCAGACAAACCGTCAGACTCATATGGATTCATAATTTCATGCCGATCAAGAATATATGTATTTTGTGGGTTCTCTGAAGCTTTCTTCTTGACGTTACGAACGTTATGACAAAATGAATATACTCTTCAGCCTTCGGTGATGGGTATAAAAAAAGTAAAGAACAACTATACATAAATGCATGAACAAAAGGATTACCAATAATGGCCTCAGCAAACTTAAAGAAGTGCGTGTTAACATTATCCGCCTTTAAATGTACTGTTGTGCAGATTAAAGAAGCCAGCAATGGTAACCCGTACTAGTAATTTCGCATATGACAAAGAATTTTTATTGGTGCTTACCAAGAGAGAGCACATGCTAATCTAATTGAAACTGAAAATCAATTGCATCTAAATTTTAAGGATATTGCACGTGAAACTGGTAGGTATCGAATTTTCCTTAAATTCAGTAACACAGTTCTTCAAGGAACAATCAATGAATTGCACGATAATGAATTTAAATCTCTTTGTTATTCGAATATGATTGCCTTGTGTGTGTGGACACAGAATTGTCATATCACAAAAATTTCAAAAACAGTTGCTAGACAGACTGTATACGTCACATGTGCGTAAAGTGGAGAGGAGGAGCTTTAGCAAGAGAGAAAAACAAGGACTAGTGAGATCGTATATACGGTGGCCAACAATGAACAAAGAAACAGAACGAAGAAACACCAATGACACCTGCGCGAAGACCTTGCAAAGATTTATGTAGCAGTACCGGAAAGAGTTCATTGATCAATTGAACGTCTTGTAATAAAATATATGGCAGAGTACAAATGGATTATGTGTGATACATACAACATAAGCAGTAAGTTTTTCACTGACTTTTTATTTCAAGCCATAGACTATCCTCTAGGTTAGTTTCAAATTGCGTCTATTTATGCCGCATATTCTATGACGCAAAGCATCTATTCGCTTGATATTTGATTCAGTTCCATTTGCATCGTCAGAGTTCACACAGTAAAGTTTTTAAAGCGTTACTATTTTTCACAACTTTTGCCCCAATTTTATGGGAACGCGCTTCCTATGCTTATTTTTGAAACTGATAATAAATTGATCCTCAAACTCGGTACGTATAAACTACTTTTAAGATCCAAGAAACATTCAGTTGTCTTAACATGATCTTGCAAATAGCCACTACCTTCGATTTTTGTTGTTGTTGTCATTCGCGACATTGGACCCTTGTTTTGCATCAATGCGTGCAGTGCAGCTACAATTTAAACACCATCTGTCGTTGTTATTGACCGAGGTAAAGGCAGTGTGAAAAACGATTCATTCGCTTGACCAGTCATGTAAGCTTTACATTGCTTGTTTTTACAGACAGTTTCCATTCGTTCTTTTTTCCGCAATTTCTTCTTCTCCTTTTTCATATTTCCTCTAGAGTTGTTAGAGTTGCCCTCGGAACATATTACATTTTGATCGAGGTTTGCTCTTTCAATTCTTCTTGATTGCTCTTCTTAAAAAATTTTAGCACATAGGACATCTGGTTTCCGCAGTTAATCTGAAGCTGTCAGAGCACATTTAAAAGTTTCGAAAGAAATCGGGCAGACTGTATAACAATAGGACTGCAAGAAGATTAGCACTCCTAAGAATATTTATTTATTATCAATTTTCTAATAGCGACGAAATAGTTATTCAGATACGTTCTTGTGTTCCTTTAGGCGAGCCAGCAAAAAAAGCAGCGCTTTTCGCAAGAGTCTCTTGTATTGGAATGTGGAATTTATTTTCTGCCACATATCCTCCGATGTATTACATTACTTTGCCATCAACGGAAGTTCGGATGTGGAAACAGAAAGCAGTATGCCAGTGCATGCCCTTTGATCTGCTTCGGCCTATTTGTTTCTGAACACTTCCCGAGTCCTTTTGCATATCCGCAAAGTTGATTTTTGATTAATAATGAACGGATTTGCAATCTCCAAGTTGCATAGTGCTCAGCCTTCAAAAGTTCTTCCCCTCACCGTGGCACCAGACATTTTCATTTGAATTTTTTCAATTTTCTCAATTTCACTTACAAAGCTTTTCTTTTAATTTTTTTTTAAATTTTTTTAAATGACAACATTTTGAAGATTCTGTCCATAATCTATTATTGGTATTAAATATTGCTTTTTCTTCATTTTTTCTCTTTGAACTTAGACCAAAAATGAAATCATACAATCACGTCACGACGGCTACAAGAATGTAAAGCAGTTTACTTTGTCAAATGGAACTTCTTTGTGTATTCAAATATTTATTGAACGAGTTAGGAAATTATTAATATTTTATGACATTTATGACATTTTCCTCGAAGAAGTTATTCGGTGTAAAACAATAACTAACCGCTTTACATGGGAGTATTTAAAATATTTTCTTAGTTTCTTTTAAGCGATTTCATCCTAAGAAATATTTCAAGATAATTAAATATCTTGCTTAAATTGATTACGAGTTAATTAAATAAAAACAAAAAACCCTGTGAAGCAGAGATCCTCAAATTTTTCCCTTACTTGAGTAAAATTATAAAAGAAATAAAATTTTCGGGTGCCTATGATATAATAGATTTGTAAACAGTGATAGATGGAATTTTTACATACCTCATTAGCTACTTTACGGAAATATCTTCAGCAATTACTTTCATATAAGGAAATTATAATTAATTGGAAATTTTTTAATCTAATTGACATAGTAACGCATTGAGAATTGAAGCGATGGGAAAAATTGTAATTTTTAATGAGTTTTTGCAAACATTTTTCAGATATTGTCTTCTTCTTCTTCTTCTGTTACTCGGCAAATGAACAATCGGAGATTCGATGTCATTTGTAAACTTCCGATAATGTGCTTCTAATTTTTTTAGGGTAGTGACGCTCACACCTCTTGCTTGCAAACTGACATAACTGGAATGTAAAGTAAGTTATATGCATGTCTGAAGGAAGATATATTTTATACAAGGCCTTAAAAACTAGCCTTATGATATTTTTTTTAAAGTTACTTGCCCGAGTGCAACTTGATGCGTCCTAGCTGATTGATGGGAGCTACTAGTTTTATGTCCCCAGACAATAGAGTTGCAAATATTGTAAAAATCTTAAGAGTTTTTTAAATCCTTCCCACTGTACTCCTAAAATGAATGCAAGATTGTGAGGATCATTTTGGTCGCACACTTCGGCTTTCATCCATCCATCTTCTACGA
>KK502811.1:17953-43771 GCA_000688735.1 Glossina austeni
AACTCACAACTGAATGCACCAAACAAAAAACAATAAAAGAATTTTTTTACTGCGAAATGTCACCTTTCCAACGACCATAAATCTGAAATTGTTTGATCGTTACTTTACGAGAAATCTACCAGTGCAGCCATCTACCGAAAAAATAATGGATTTCTTTTTCCCCAACCTAATATATATGTTAATTAATATGAATTAGCGTTGGCGTATTTTTTAGTAAAACTGAAGAAGCATTATAAGCAACTGTTGGGTGTTGCTTTATTCAATAAGAGCGCTATTGGTTCGCTTATCTTCCACGCAGAATATGAAATAGATAGGAAAGCCTGGTTTTTGGAAGCCATCCACAAGAAAATATATATATCTGGGCATAAGTCACATGCTTTTAAACCGTGTTAATCGGAAGAAATAACGTCTTCTGATGATAACTGCATCGGGAATACGACATTTCTAGTTGGAACTGTAAACATTTTCTAAGCGAATTTTTGTATGGCGCCGAATTTCTTCACACGTATCGCGCCCATTTTTTGTCCCATTTTTTGTGCATCTGTCGATATCACTACACACTAAATACATCGTTCGATTGGAATAAACAATAAAAAACCACGCCCAGCTTACATTCAGCTGCACGGTTTGTCTACTCTGAATCACATTTATTCGCTTAGCACGTCGCACGGATTCAGTGGCACTATCCTTCTAAACAAGCAAGCTGCAGGAATTTAGGTTTTGTACGCCTCAATGTAATGATTCACGCGAGTTGCCTATGGTTTGAAGATAACACTTGCAAATGAAGAAATTAACGTTTTAGTCAGGATCCGTCTATGCGTACACCTTCTTTTAGAAATTTATGCGCGCAATCAATATGTATATATGTGTATATATATGTGTATAAATAGATGTATGTATGTGTTTTGAAGTTTCTTCAAAATTTGCTAGAAATAAAAAAAAAAATTAATAACCATAAGGTATGTTTCGATATATCAAATAATAATTAAGTTTGCTACAAAAACTCTCAAATCCGGTTAAGGCAATATGGGAATTTCTTCGCTAATCTAACCCAATAAATAAAAAAAAAAAATAATAACAACAAAAGTGCATTATATATATATTTTAAAAGTAAACTTTTTTTTTTTTTTCAATTTTCCATAACTTTTGTAATATTTGTCTTTGCGTCGATTCGGGGATGGAGCCATCACTTAAGCACTAAAAAATTGAAGTTTGCAACCGCCAGATTGTTCCCACACAAATTGAAATAATTGACAGTCAGAATTGTCTTTATCTAAAGAATATTAAAGGTATAGTAGGAGCTTTTTTTACAAACTGAACGAATTTAAAGATTTAGTACCTTTTAATCGCCTCTTATTATTTGAAATGTTACTTCGAACTAGCAATTACCGTTATGGGTGTCGCGATTGATTATTCAGGTTTTGTAAACTTGTTCTACACGCTATAAAGTTGATTCAATGTGAACGAATAAATATTCATGTGTTTCCCTGGTTTCATGGTTCCATGGTATTAAGTTGAAATGTCTTGAATAAACGATTATTTTGCCAAATTTTAAAGTCTCTACTAATTCGTTGAGAGTATACTACGAATATTTACCAATCAATAACTGAAGTTTCTTGTTTCCTGGTTGGTTCGGGCACTTTTTATAATTAACTACAAGGGCTGCATTTTTCCAATTCTTAAATCAATTGCTACGTTTACCTCCGTTATAGTTTCCATACGCTTTCTTTGGTGCTAGGGGAGTAACGAGAAAGCGTTATCCGGCGGTTCAGTTTTAGTGGATCAAAAATTGCACAAACATTTTTATAGAAAATTGTATTAAAAAGAGCAGCCACGTTTTGGAACAGTCCCGCGTTCAAAGCAATTTTTGTGGATTCGAAAATGACAAAACTTTGAGAAACCTTGTAACCTCTGCACGAGTACAGATGATTCATAATCAGTAGGAGTAAAATGTTTAGAGTGCGGGGAGTCAACAAAAATCACTCCAATGACTAAAAAAACGCTTTCCACTGGCCTAAATCGGTAGATGTTTATTGCTTTGACCCGGTCACTTTTTTTCGCACTCAGTCAAAATTATTATTTCAGTTTTCAACGGCTTTTCTTACATTCAATAATAAAAGTAGACGTCATTGCGTTGTACATGCCATGTTGTACTATATCGGCAGCATAAACGTTCCGTCCTATTGTTGTTATCGGTGAACTAAAAATATTAGATCATTTTCCTTTAGTAATCCTGCCTTCGATGCGTTTACATCATTTCATATTCTCCCCAAAAAAAAACCTTTTTGTCATTTATGGCATTATGCCTCAAACCCGTTGGAATTTCCAATCAGATGAAGCAGTTAAATTAATTAAAACATGATACGTTGGAAACTAATTAAAGCACAGTATACATACACATATTCATCGCACATACATACATTCACGCATAAAGGTGCATACATGCAACTCTAAATACGTATGTTTATAAAGTGAAAGGGACTTTTTCACAAAAGCCATCACAAATGTATCTAACAATACAATTAATTACAACAATTATAGCAAACTAATAGCGTTTAATATGTTAACAATACTCGCAATACATTTTTTGGTCTTTAAATTGTTAGCTTTTATTGGCAAATATGTTTTGCATGTACAATATTTTTTTAAAAAAAAGGCAGACGTTATTAGGAGTGTTTCATATAATTACAATACATTGGGAGCAAAACGCAAAGTTAAGTATTGCTCTCCTTTTTATCTTTTTATATAAAAGTGGGGTAATTTTTTTTCAACACCTTCAAAACGGGCAAAAGCAACTTTTAAAAGCCCCATAAAGTATATAAATTCTTGGTCAATTTTCATTCTGGAATACGACTAAGCATGTTCGTCTGTTCGTCTGTTCATCTCAAAAAAGAAGATATCGCCTACACATTTGTAAAAAGAAGAGAAAGAGAAAGGTGCAGGCAGGTCAAAGAATGCGCCTACAACACTACACGTTTACACAACTAAAATGGAGAATGCCTTTGCTTTCCGTATCATTTTCTCGTTGTTCATAAAGTAAAACATATACACGATATATATTTCCACAAAGTTATTCTAGAAGAATATCAAAAATCAGTCAATTCCGCATATTATTATGAAAAATGCAAGTTTTTAATGTTTTATAGCACAGCTGTGACTCGATAGTAACCGAATATAATGCCCTTATTTATTACTATTGTTATTGAGATTTAGTTTGTTTAGCAGAAGCAAATTCTTAGACTGAGCACAGAAAAAAATGGTGACCTCTAGCAATTAAAATTATTGGCTCTATTTTTAAACGCGGATAAATTAGTCTCTCTCTCTCTATCTCTCTCTCTCTCTCTCTCTCTTTCTCTCTCTCTCTCTCTTTCTGTCTCTCTCTCTCTCTCTCTCTCTCTCTCTCTCACAAACAAAAAGTGCTCTGCAGTTGTGTCTTTTCAATAGGCTTTGGCGGACAGAGAGCGAGTACTTTTTGCAAGATNTGGAGATGTGTTGAAGGTCAACAAGTGTCAATGTTGGTTCAGAAGATTTGCAATGTTCGATATTTCGAAAATCAGGAAAAACGAACCCGTGATGAAGCAAAAAATTTCAATTTTCAGAATTTATTTATACACCTAGTGCGTCCCAGATTTCCTTTAAATTTTCGGGAAACAAAATGGACTGACGGACGGATAGATCTAATTGAATTATCCAAGAATACTTTATCTCAAATAATCTTTTACTGATTGACATAAGCGCAAAGCTTATATGGAACTCGTTCGTCATTACACTTGAAACTGCATGAAGGCTGAACAGTTATTCATTATTGCGAATTTGAACATTTGCACTTGTGTGACTCAAACGGTTTTAATGTACACTTAGGTTTCGACACAAGCTGTTGTGCAAGATAGTATCGCTCGAATTGTTCCAACGCTAAGTGTACTTCAAACTAACCATTCGAAGATACAGACATCTTTACAAATCATTTATTTATTAAATAAAAGAAAACAGTCTTTCCAGTCCAAATCAGTTACCAGTCTACCACACATATATACCTTTTTCCCTGCAGTTACGGTTATTAGTTTAGACGGCACTCAGCCGCAGTACATGAAAACTAATTAAGTAAAAAAGTCCTGAAAAGATTTAAAAGCATTTGGTCGGTATATATGCCTGAAGTAAATTCTATTTCAGGCCTATTTATTTCCTGTTTATTATTCTATCACTCTTTTGCCGACGTAACGATACACTTAATTTTATTTTTGTTGCAAAAAAAAAAAAAAGAAAAAAAGGAAAGGAAAGGAAAGACGACCTCCGGAAATAGTTAAAAATAAATAAATAAAAATCTAAAAAATAAACAATATTCTCGAGTATATAAGAAACAAGAAAATTTACTCAACTCTTGCGATGATACTTGGTGCTACTGGCCAAAGGCTGTTCAACTGCTGCACACACTATGAAGACTAAATTGAACATCCGGCGGCACATTTTTCGTACTCTACTACGGTATATTTGTCATATAACAAAATGAAAATAAGGAACTCGTTGGCTGTTTTTTCTTATTTCGCATTTTTTTTTTCATAAAAAAACTAACAACAATTCCATAGATTTTTTTTTACAAGAAAGCGCCTTTAAGGTATAGCACACAAAAACTTATTTGGTATAATAAAAAATGACATTCGTTTTTAGCTGTAATGTGTTCACTAACATTAAAACGAAAGCAAAAATATCGTATATTTTTTTTTTCTTTTTTTTTTGATATGAAGCGAATATGAATATAATCCTGCTCACCATTGCTTAGTCTCTATTGCGTTGCGCTAAAGCTCTCGCAGTCAAATGGCAGAAAATGCGACATGGAAAGTGTGCTCTAAAGAAAAACAGCGCTTGAAACGATTTTCTTTACTTATTATATTTTTCAAATTTAGTTTTCCATTTCCCCCAATAATCGAGAAAATCTATTACTTTTGTCATCTAATGAATAATAGCTGAATACTAGGGTCGTTAATAAACATTCAAATAAGTTGAAATCCCTTGATCTACATGTGCCTTCATTCGCTCTTGGTCATTGTATCGTCTTTCCTTTGGGGTTCGCGTTATTTTATAATAAAAACCCAATGAAAGTTTGACAATAAGCTGCGATGCAATTTGACAAGAAGTTAAGCCCTACCTTACCAGTGTTCAAAGCAGATCCATCCGTTTCGCTTATTACATCCGCCACAAGGAAACTCAAGTATATGCCATCCTTCGTCGCAAAATTATCTTATTTCGCAATAGTACGCATCTTTGTTTCATTACAATTTTCTTTAGCCACACCTTCAAAATGATTACGTTTTCCTGTTCGAAAAGTTTCGATTTTAATCTTAATCTTCCAAAATGAATATCTGTTCACAGAGGATACAAAGAGTGCTTGGGAGAGACTTCATTTGAGCGCGTAGACTTAGTTTACCTTTCTATTTATACAATTTTTTATCGACAAAATAGAATTAAACCGTAAAGAGGTTTAAATGGAGAGTTATATGATCCTAATGCTTATAAATTCGTATATGTTGTTAAACAAGACAGCAATAGGAGTCTTTAAAGTGTAAAAGTGTGTTCACCAAATATAATTTAGGACACGTACTGGACACGGAACTGGAAGTGGAACTGGAACTGGAACATCCCAATGTAAAAGTTATTTTGCCACTGCCCGCGGATTGATACCGAGTTTCTTATAGCGCGGCGCGAATTAATCGCGAAAAATCGAATAGAGGGAAAATTCCATATGTTCACCTATGTTCACCTATTGGCAACAGAATGTGATATCGTCGCCATCACCAAGATTCTGGCTTACAATTTCTCGATTCCGTTACATTTTCTCGATTCCTTGCACTGTTGTGCTTTATATAAGCGGAAAGCATATCGTACGTGAAATTGTTTACGCTAGCACGTCTACTTTCCTCCTTGTCCTCCTCCTCCTTCTTCTCCTCCTCACCCTCCACACATCGATTACATAAGGGACTTTGACAAGAGCAAACATGTGAAGAAATGAATAAAAAAAGTTCTGAGGTAAAGCGTCCATCGTCGTCCATTGAAGGATTTTTTTCATCGCTCAAACAAGCTGAGTATGATCATAGTATGATTTAATATGTCATCCAATTGATTAGTCAAGCCATGCCGTCGCAAGTGTCCTGTCGATTTCACCCCAAAAAAATACACACGCCAAAGAGCTTTTGATCCAATGATTTTATTTATTTAATAATAGGAGTCTTTCAAGTGTGAAAGTGTGTTCATTAAAACAACTAAATAGAATTTATGCTAAATTTTTTCTGAATATTGTGCTGAGGTTGTATTTAAGTCGGTCCTATTTCGTAGGTTATGCTTAATCTAAACTAAATTAAAATCGTGGTTTTCCGCCTGCCTAACAACATCTTACCAATGTTTGCTTTTAAATTTTTGGTGGTAAGACGAAAGAAGAAACTTTCTTTGAGAAACTTTGGCTACCAGGGATCTCTACCCTGAAAGCTGGGAATCGACCTTCGACCAAGTTTAGTGGTGTTTATGGTTACACAAAATATTTGGAGAAATAGGATACATTGGCTTAGTATCGTCTAGAAAGTTAACCCTTTTCATGAAAAAAGGTCATCATTTTGAGGTCAATTTACAAACGAGGCAACAGCACTATTTTACTGAAGAAGTATTCAGGTTAGAACGCCTGCAATGCAATTGAAAGCTCCGCACATAAATTTCAATCTCTTGCCGCCATAGAGCCGACATCTAACGTCAGTAATTGATGCAGTTTTTAAATTAAAGCCTGCAAACAATTTTTATCAGGCTACAGTTATTAGTGTAGATTTAGTAAAAGTTCGTTAAAATTAATGTGAAGATTACTAGATAAAATTCTATATGGAATGAAATTGCATAGAACCAGCTTTAAAATATTTTTTCAATAAATTCTTTGTCTATGGCACTTGAAGTAGTTTAGTTCGTTCACACTTGATTTTTGAAATTTTCGCAAGAAGAAAAATGGAAAAAATGTGAATGAAAAACAACGTCTGAAGAGTATATTGACCAGGGAGCTAGACGTGGCAAATGAATATAAGGCACATAAAATAGGCGTAACAGAAAATGCCTTTTCCAGTGTCGCCGTTACCATTACTAACATTGAAATAACACATTTTCTATAACTTTTTGTTTTTTTAATTAAGTTTAATGCAAACAAATAAGAACATTATAGTNATTCTTAGACTGAGCACAGAAAAAAATGGTGACCTCTAGCAATTAAAATTATTGGCTCTATTTTTAAACGCGGATAAATTAGTCTCTCTCTCTCTCTCTCTCTCTCTCTCTCTCTCTCTCTCCCTCTCTCTCTCTCTCCCTCTCTCTCTCTCTCCCTCTCTCTCTCTCTCTCTCACAAACAAAAAGTGCTCTGCAGTTGTGTCTTTTCAATAGGCTTTGGCGGACAGAGAGCGAGTACTTTTTGCAAGATATTGTCCACATTTGCAAATGGCGGGAACAGATTTTTTAAGGGCCCGCTGGGATGTTGCAATTGTGTACTTAAAAGATCCGGCAAAAGCAGTTGTAAAGCAAGATTGCAATTAATATGATATACCCAAAGTGGGATTGCTCTGGCAGGAAGATGGACACTATGCCTTCTCCGAATGCCTTCTTGCCTGACTGCTGGGTACAGCCCTTCGGGGAGTATTCGTGGTGGCTGTGGTTACCCTAAAGCTTCGCGGGGAGCTATTTAAGAGGTGCCTCGACGTAGACCGCTAAACGAGAATTTGGCCCACACCCATTTTCTATTGCGGTACTTCAGGGTAGCGAGGCCCCCTTCAATCGGGATTGTCTCTCTCCCTGAGGGATCGTCAATCAACTTACCTCTTGATTGCCAATGGTTGTAGGCAAACCGTCTAATTAAGGCTTCACGCCAGGTGCAGACGTTAAACACTGAACAGAAAAAAGTAGTAAAGGAAGTATTGCACGAATTTTTTTAGGATAAATTTTCTCTTTAGTTTTTCTTCCAAGGCATCCCTGAAGCTGCAATTTCCCCATAGTGTCGTCTGTAATTAATGACATGTAAGCCGCAGATTTCGCTATCACGTCAGCTTATTCATTTCCCGAAAGACCAATAAGCCCGGGTACCAAAAGCATTTCATTCCTATCTCGGTGTAATTATAGAAATTTTAAAATAAGAAATTTTCGTTTAAACGTAAGGAAATATTTTATTTTATTTTACTACAGAGAGTCTTGTTCTACTGTTGATAATAAATAAGTACTTTGTCGATTTTTTACATAGGTCTGCCCATGTGTGTGGTATGGTACGTACATGAGCAAGTGAATTAGTGTCTGAAGATGCAGTAATAAAATAAATGCTTATTAAATTGAAATGTTCGACAGCATTACACAGCAACTATGCTTAAATGGTCATAAAAGAACCATAAATAAAAACGAAAACAGAAGAAAAACGAAACAAAAAAAAAAAATAAAAATAAATAGCAATAATTTCGACCGAAAAGAAAGTGCACAGGACACAGGACACAGGACTGTAAAAGTTTGTGGCCAACAAACATCAACAGCACAGACAATAACAGCAAAAGCTATATATATCATCGACTCGTAGCATTAAAGAAGCAAGAAACGCATATGCTTTAATTTTAATTCATTTAGTCTTTAAGTGAAATCATTTTATATAACAAGTTGTGGGCAAAAATTTCCATCACAATCCGTCCGAATTTATTGTCTTTCTAAACATGAAGAAAATTTTAATTTTAAATAACTTTTTTAATAAATAATAATAATAATAAGAAGCATTATTACTCAAGTTTAGTCAAATACAATTATTTATGTCTGTTCATTGGTATATATATGTAGTAAAAAATTTGGGTCATTTTCGTCTTCTATTATAAACTATGACTTGGAAAAGCACAAGAAAAATAACAGAGCGTAGATGGGTTTTTAATTTTTATTATATTTTTTTTTTTAAAGAACTCAACCTTATATATGTAGATGTGAACGCATATATTATTACGAATGCATTGCAAAACAATAAGTTACGAACTTTGTCTTGTAACGAACCATGGGTCACTCTTCATGTAACCTTCACGTAGAAATATGTGAAGATGCACTACTTGAGGCTATTTTTACACAGATTATTTTTAAGATGATCTTGTGGTAAGTAATTGATGAAAATGGATGAAAAGTCAAGCTATATATAACTTTTTTAATTAAAAATATCAAAAAAATATCGAAGGCCGGATGGACGGATGGGTGTCTGCACAACTAGGCAAATACATGAGAAAACCAGCAAGCCGACGAGCGAACGGTCGCTTGGATAATTGGATACATGAACGGATGAAACACCGGAGCCATGAACCGGGGAGTCGGAGGATATAAGAAACCAAAATTAAAGACGGAGCGATGAAAAAACGAGCAGATCTACCTGAACGAAGTTATACGCACAGGCATTCCTGTACGTGTGGTTATTCATAAGCCGAATGGAAATTATTTGTATGTTTTCTCTTCTCCTTTTATCAATTCAAAGCCATTTTTAAACGTTAAACTTAAAACTAGATGGTGGAACGATTTTTTATCTATTGTACGTATTATTTGTGTATAGCGGGAATTCCAGAAACCTTGAATTTTAAATTCCCGAAGGGATACTTCGAGTCGTCGACCCTTATATATAACCCTTTCTATGTGAACCAAGCCTCCAACTGTTTTGAACAGAAAACTTTTTTAATTTTTTTAGATTTTGCTATCAGTCGTTATTATTATTCGACATTGGGAAGGAAGAACCAATCAACATTGATGTGGTGAGTCAACCAGTTCGGAACACCGATATGAAATGTAGCGGTTCGAAATACCTTCACTTAAATGAGGTATTAATTCTACTCTTGGTTCAGTTGTTTATTTGCACTGTCACACACCCCCTCTCAAAGTTAGCAGATTTGAATAAAGAACTGTCAGGACTTCCTAACTTCATTGGCATCTTGTGGAATGTTCTGAAGGCTCCGTAGTTCTATTAACCGCTTGCGCTAATCGAAACCAGTCTATGACTATAGCAGATAAATCATACTGTTCGAGTTTTCCTGAATTAATTTCAAATTGAAATCAGTCACTTCCTAAGTTGAAGGTATCCAAGATTCGCAGTAAGGCATGCATAACATACTTTTGCCATTTTATAGTTTTATGCGTTCACTCATTCAGTTTAATTTGGATTTTCACTGCGTTTGTTTATAAGCGCGCGTTCCGTCTTCCTCAATTTCCCACAAAAATGACGGCTAATTTATGGCTTTATAATGCATAAATTTCAAAAGCTTGTGCCCTTTCGTTTCGTGCGCGTCTCTTTCATGCAAAATTTTTCATTATGTAAAACAGAAAAATATGAAAATTTAATTCACTTTTTTATTTTGTTTTTTTTTTTTCTTATTTTCCCGTCTTTGTTTAGGATTCAATTACGGTTTCTGTTGGCGTAATGCCTTTTCTAAGCTCACGCTATTATTATAAAATCTTGTTGCCTATGGATAAATTTGCGTGAGTTTGTGGCTTTTGTCGTAATATTTCTTCCTTTTTTTTTTTTTTTTTTTTAAGATGCTTGAAAATTGATTTATGCTTGGGTTAATTTGTTTTTGCTTTTCAATCCATCGTAGGGAGCATATATTAATTTAAGCAGATTTTAAAAGACTTTATGCGTTTGCAAGCAACCAAAGTATCCTTTGCGTTATAAGAAGAATTACAACGCATTCCGTTTTTATTTCGTTGATGGGAGTTTAGAGAGTTTTCACAATTTATATATTTTTTTTTTTTTTTCTTTAAATGAAGTCATTTATAGCCCTGGCTTTGTCGTTACTCGCTTCAGAAAATCCCTTATGACCTCTAGAAAAAAAAAGAAAGAATGAATAAAGAAAAGAAACCAGCGAAAAATGCCAGCATTTGCACATTTGTTTTGTTAGGCATCTATTCGTTTGATGTACGGTCTCCTCCAGTATCACCCAAAATTTGAAATCCGATTGTTTGATTATTCTAACAACCTTTCCACTAATAATCATCATATACATAAATCTTCTTCTTCAATACTTTTTTATGGTTTTGTACATGATTTTCCGAAAAAAAGAAAGTTTTCATAGAATTTTAAATCTAAAATGTACTTTTCCCGTCAACTTGAGCTGGACAAGACCCATTACGTCTGTCACATTGATCTCTACTCATATATAGGGAGACGTTGAGCCTACAGACTGGAATTTTTAGGATATTTGCATGAACATGTGTGTGTGTGAAAGTGGACAGCACCGAAACATTGTTGGTACTATTATCATTCATTTCATAGAGCGAATATCGAGAATTTGATTATGATGGGACAGTTTTCTTAAGTACTTTATATATAAAAATTCTTATGGAACGTAAGCTCTTTTTTGGTAACCAGATCTAAATATTGGCATTTTTATAATGACACAAATGTTACACAAAAAATACAGACTTCGATATACAAATAATTCGTAATAAGTTTGGACCACAGAAGGTTATTGTTCGTATCCGTTTCCATGGGAAGTGAGTGAGTCTTTCGCCCTTATTCTGAGCATTAGCGGCCAGTAAGCATATGTTTCAGCCAAAAAAGAGTAAAAACGGTTTTGCTATATTCTTCTGCTCTTTTGGTATTCCCACGTGTAATGACAAATAAAGAGACTTCAGAAAATATGATGATGATACTTATGAGCTAATCTTCGGCGGGTCAATGAGAACTTTGATTATATATATCAAAGAGTATAGCTGGCTGTAGATACTCTACTCCACTTCGGCTAATAGAGTTATTTACTAGTTTTGGTAAGAACACAGCAAAAGTTACGTAAAGGCATACTTTTCTTGAGAGCATATTGGAGAAATCCTTTTATGCGGGTGTAACTAAAAATAGGTATACGTGGTCCAGGTTCGGTAAGGTTTCTTTCTATGAATTAGAAGTACTAGAATCCTAATACTATTACAGAGCGAGTTTTCTCGCGAAAGTTTAAAAATTGCAACTTCTTACCACATAACTTTCCAAAATAAGGCGTTATATGGTCAGCAGTCGAAAAAGGAGACCGATCCAAACCATTTTCAAAAAAAAAGCTCGTCAGTGTACCAAATTTCATTATAGTATCTCTAAAGTTGCGATCTGTAGTTAGAACACAAATTTACATGGAAAGAAATCAGACGGACAGGCTGACAGACAGGCCTATATCGATTCAGAAAATTATTTTGATTTAAAAAATGATTCTGAATCGATCGTTATTTTAAAACTTGAATCGATCTTAAGCCATTCTGCGTTTTACATACGTTCGCATAGACTTAATACATCCAGTACTAGAACTAGTGTAGTGTAAAAATTGGCCATTTTGTTAAGAATTATTCCCAGTAAACCGATATGACTAGGAGCCCATAACATTTTAATTTTTCCGCCGGGTGATGTAATTATATTCCTTAATTTGTTGATGGTGCTCCATCTCGAAGTCGAAGGATTCTGAATAGCTTGTAAACCAGACAAACTGTCAGTAACCATGAGGGTTTTGAGTTTGTTTCTATGGAGAAGGTTCGCAGCGTGAAGGATAGCTCCGCCTTCGGGTGAAGTACTTTCGTGAAATATGTGATTGAGAAGAACCTGTTCTGAAGCATCTACCAAGGCGCAAACAGGAGGCAGACCAGAAGATTTTGAGCCATCTGTGTGTAAAAGACTCCAACCGCTACTCTCCAGTACTTGGGCTTTTTTCAGCTTTTAGATTCCTGAAGACGTAATGTGGAGTATCTTCTTTCTTGTGCATAGACAGCGAGATGTCGAAAGAGCAATCTTTCAAAATCCATGGAGGCCCATATTGACTTCATATTAATCCATTCCAGGCACTGTATATCGATCGTTTATTTTAATCGCATTAATTATTGATGGCGTTGAATCAAATCAATCGTTTGGCCAGATTGCGGCAGCTGCTGGTAAATTTTGGAAACCGCCAAACACATATACGTTCCGTGTTCTCAGTTAGAGCATTTCTAGCGTTTGTGCAGCTTTATACATATTTGTCACGCACATTATCTATCTCCTTATATGTCACTTGATTTCATTTCTTTTTAACATCGGTTTGCAGACGAAAAATCGCTCTGTACAGTTTGTTTTCGTGTCCGGACTTATAAAAATAGTTCAAAACAGTTTTTTGGTTATGTTCATTTTCGTAGCTATGTCGTAAGACGATGTTAGGTCTTCCTCAATATTTTAAAAAATTCCGTCAAATTTATCAAGAAGGGCTCGACCATAACCTGTCAGTACATCGGTACTTTCAGAGCAAACTATCTCCGTGCTGCCATTCCAACAAAGCATCTTTTCACCATAAACACCGCCAACTTTTTTATAAACCTCCGATGCGTTATCACTTTGATCGGAGTGACATTGAAAAATTGAGCGAACTTTTTCAGAATTCCATCTCATTTTCAAATTTATTTTCGTTTTTAATTTTTTTCTAAGCGTGTTATGTTTAAAGGATTTGTTTTATCTAACTTATGCGACCCTAAAGCTGTCTACCGAGAAAAACGTCACGAGTTTTTCGTTACATGGTAACAAAGATTAGTCACTAAGAAACTGCGACCCAGTGATTGGAGATCCCTGTCTTAATGTGCATCTGGAAAGTCTTAAGTCCACTGGTGGATATTGGCTACGTATATATGTATGTATGTATGTATGTACGTTTGGCTGTAGTTGAATGAATGCGAAAACTAATTCATTAAACATGCAAGCATTTTGATCTCCTGAAGCTACTACGCTACCCTAATATTTAATACTTTCGGACTGACGCTTAGCTTAATTCGTGTCAATTTTTATAATTTCTGAAGAAAAATTTATAATACCATTGGATAGGATTGGTTAGCGTTCAGCCGAGTAAAGCTCAGATGACATTGGAAAATAAAAAGAAATAAAAAAGAAACAAAAGAAGAATTGAAAAGCACATCCAGACTGGGTTGAGTAGGCGTCTCTAAACGACCAGTTTTCGTTTATTAGTCGCCATCTATAGTATGTGTCGGGTATTAACTATTAACACCTTATGCCAAAATTAGTTCATAAGTAGTCTTAGGAGTTTTGAACTTGTGGTGTCAGTCTTTCTCTCACCTTAACACCTTATGTCCAAATTAGTTTATAAGTAATCGTGAGAGTTTTGAACTTGTGCTGTCAGTCTTTCTCTCAAATCAATTAACCTTTTTTTAGTTAGTTATAAATTCGTATTCATAAATGTAAGAATATAAAAATTTGCTTTTTAATAAAAATAACATGGTCCACCTCCATCCAACCATCAAAAAAAAATAAATAAATAAATAAATAAATAACAAGAATTTTTCTTGATTGTAAACATGCTCTAGTAGGTGTGTCCGTTAAGGTACCGTCGATCATTCCCTTGTATATCTACTTTCAGCTCCTCTGCCGTGAACTCTATCTACTTCGGCCATAACAACTTTCAGCTGCAATCCTCACTTGATTTTAGTATAGATGCTATATATATATATATATATGTACTATTCTTGGCTAAAATTCTACGCAACAAAACTTATGAACCAAGGCATTATAATTTCCCAGTTATTGTGCTTTAATGGGTGAGCATGCACTACAAGTAACTTGATGGTTGTATTCATTCCGATTTCATTGGCAATTTAGGATAGCGCTGCCCTTAATTCCATTTTCAATGCCATGCTACTCGATTGCGTTCAACACCGCACTTACATTCAATGATAGGCTCAATAAAAAGTTGCAGTGATGTAAAATGATATTCGATATGATGACGTTAGTCGTTATTAATGAATGCAGCATATTGTGAAACGAGGCACGTATCATGCTCAAAGAAATCCAATGTCTACGGCAAGAGTCAGCATTCTATCGATCCAACATTAAGCGAAGCAAGCGCATTTTTTATGAGCCCGTCAAGTTCGTTAATTCGGACAACCTTAGTTTGGTAGCCTTTTTAACATTAACGTTATCAATATTAATGGAGTCATTGCTTTTCACTCGAACGTCGCTATTGATGCTGACCTAATTTGTTGGTAATAAATGCCGAAAATTGGCTAACAATATTTTGGTTATTTATGTAATGCAGCGTATGTTAAATCGTTGATTTCTGTTATGCAACAGCATCCACATCCATGCAGACTATTTTTCCCGCTGTGTATCGCACAAGCACTCTTCTACATATTGGCATCTTCTGCATATTAGCTTTAAGCTGAAGTTATTGTGGTTTCTAATCTGCTCTCGCTATTCACCTATAAACACTTAAAATTCTTGTTTAGGTACCAGTGTGAGTGCAGCCCAGTATGTTCCTGCCAGACGGCTTGGCAACGGTAGTTTACCCATAAAGAGCAGAAAGTGTTAAGCTGCGACAAAGTATTTTTTATCACAGAATGTAACTGTAAAATAAATAATTTTAAATGTAACGTATTTTTTTACTTCTTCGCATCACCAGCCTTCAAACAATATTATGCGAGATAATTTGACTCATAAAAGATTTTATATTTATTGCTGATTTACGATGTATTTCACTGGGCGTCACAAACGCTACGCCAATCACGTCACGCTTTCGCAGTTAAAGAAGAACATAATACAATATAAGAAAATCAGTTAAGTACTTCGAGTGGGTTCCTTTCGCATTCGAACTTCTTTGGCCCAGATAGAGATAAAGAAAGGCTCTTACATGAAATAATTGTTTATCGTCTGCCAGTGATAACTCGCAGTTTTGATATGGGTTTGTCTTTAGTTATGGTGTAATTTTAATAAAAAAAAGATCATAAATAAAACACTCACACTTACTTGCACTTATGCGAAAAGGTGAGTATTTGAGGGATTAAAACATATTTATTACTAGAATGTTGGGAAAGGGAAACAACAAAAAACCTTAGCGAATTAACTGATTCTGCATTATTTCTGAATTCCGTAATTTAACTAATAACGGGCAATTAACGGCTGACTACTATATCTCTCTATCAACAGGATTCAATTTCACTTGCGCCCATTACTGGCCAGTCATTGTTAGGGATATTGTAGCATTTCTACTTTGGAATTTCTCTATCGTCCAATATGTGCCCGTTGGCTGTAGCTACTATCGCAGAAATTGTACGTTTCAGAACATAAGGAAAGCACAGAATTCTATCATTTATTCGCTCGCCTGACAAGACGTTTGTCGCTGTCTTTCCCAATGTTAAACAACACCCGAGACAAACTTACAAAACCGCTCTTTCCATCTAATCCAAATTATATCTTTTCCGCATCGAAGGGAAAACACGAGTTAATGCCATCATATCCACGTGTCAAACAGTAAAAGCTATTTTGTAACAATGCGGTCTTGGCAGTAATAATGCTAGAAAGAGTGTTTACAGGTACCTGCTTTTACTTGCCTTTGTTAGTGCGGTGTCCATCAGAAACTTAAACCAGATCATTGCAGGTACAAATATTAATTTATCGTTATTAAGAGCACCATAAAAATCCATGTCAACGCGTTTTGCAACCACTGACAACATATATACCTGAACTCTTTCTTGGCGATGTTTTGTTTTATTTTCCTACTTCCACGGAATCATAAATAGGTCCTCCATGCATTCAATCTAAAATAGGCAGGATCGCCTCAACCTTATCTTCCTTGAGTGTGATAGTCCTACAATAGGCGTACTCGATGAGTGCCTTTATCTATTTGCAAGTGCAAATATGTGGCTATCTTTGTTCAAAGAAAAATTCCAACCGGACAGTGATACTTACTTTCAAAAAATGATGATAAGCGTCCATGGTAGTATCCTGCTCACTTTTCGATCGATGGTCATTTTATTTGAACCTTCGCAAACTTTTTTACCATCGCCCAAAAGTTTTCCAGTTCTTCTCGGCCATTCGTTTAACTTGTGGCTGGGGTTCTTTTTAAACTTTTATCCATGAAGCCCAATTCTTTAAATTTTTTTTTAATCGTTTTAGTTTTTTTTATTTTTTATTTGCTTTATATGATTCGTAACACCAGCAAGCTTGAGTGAAGGTGGTCCTAAAGTAATGATATTGTAGCGGACTACGAAAGAAGTCTTATCGATCAGATCAGAGAAATATTGATTTTCTCCAAAAATATTTCGTCTTCAGCTTTCGTTCTATTGCGTCCAAAGTGTTTTGTGCATATACGGCAAGGCGTTTTTAAGTTTGGTAACGGTCTTCTTTCGCTCTCTTGAATTTTGTATGTAGAAAGATATCACAAGGGGTCGTGTTGTTGCCACAGAGCCGGGTGTTATTAAGAGCTATTGAAAAACATTGCCCTTTAGTCCTTCAGTTCAGTTCAGTTTGAGGATAAACAAAAAAATCGCAGGACTCTTGTCAAGCTAGTTGGACATTATTGAAATTTTCAGAAATTTTGTACCAAACTTTCCTTCGACGCATTTTATGTTCGAAATTGTTAGTTGATCCAGTTAAGCAGGAACAGTAAGCCATTGTAAACCATTGTCTCGTAAATGGCCTCATTTCATCTCCCTTTCTTAGAAGCACTTACATAAATTCATTGTTGCAACAAGGCTTCATTACTAAACCTTTTTTAATGGTTAGTTACGTTAGTTTTCTTGGGCTTGCATTTCAAACAAATACTCCATTAAGTCATCGATTTAATGCTTAACTACACTAAAAGATATCTTGTAAAAATACTGACTTTTCAAATATTAATTAATTTACATAAATACATGTTTTCTTTATTATATTTTGTAAAAAAATTTTCCAAAAGTTTTTTATTAACTGAATTTTGACTAAAATCCCTCTGCGACTTCGTTTTATAGAATTCTGTTAAGGGCTTAACAGAGCTCTGCAAAAAAAATGTTGGTTTGTGTCTTTGCTAGTTATGTTTAAATATAACTTCACACCCTTACATTTTTTTTCCTACAATTCTTAATGTTGAAAAATAATATTGATTTGGTATAATAAAAGATGGATCTCTCTTAGGTCCTTATCCACAATCTCTACAATCCTAATTTACATGGAGCTACGTGTGGCAAGAAGAAAGTTATGTTGTTCGGCGCATTATTTTAATATCTGTCAGTGGCTAATGGGTGATCTTTGATGAGAAGATGGTACGAAATTGCCTCCACCTGTCGTATGCACCGTCCCGCATATAACACTTGTCGTCAATATTTAAAATCGTATTATTTTTACATATAATGGCAGGAACGTGTAAGTAATTGAGTTATGCCAACTTAATGAAAGAACGTAAGGGTTTGATTGAAATCGCTTCTATTACGTAGTAATGTAAGTTCAATATTCTTTCCCTAGTGCTTCTTCTTGAATTCCTGTATGTCAACACTGAGACGACTTTACGGGAAGTATTCAAAATATGTACGCTTGCCATTGTTTTGTAATTAAAAGGAAAGTGCAAAAACGAATCTGTTCAGGTTTAGGTAGAGATGATTTTGAGAGACAGCTAAATGTAGGGAGTAGAATCCCTCCCTACATTTCATATTTTAACTATTTGAATTTTTTCATTGCAAAAAACTATCTAGGGTGCCATGCAATCCGCTTGTTTAGAAATTGAAAGATCGAGATCAATTCATTCTACGGTTTATTGCCGAACCCTAGGCTAACTAAGGATGCTCCAATATACATGTTTTAGAATGGTATTCAGGAGGCTGTTAGGTTGGAAGATTTTACTCGAAGACTTCTTCGCTTTTGTTCTTTGTCGTATTTACTCAGCTAAATTGTCCCAAAGTAATTGGTGATTTTCCACTTTATCAACGATTGCTCGCGTAATAACACTTGTGTTTGACTGATGTGCTTTTTGTTTAAGACGATTGTACGACCACGTTTTCGCTGCACAATTTTTTATCATAACAGACGAACGAGTATCGCATTTTAACACTTTCACCGTGCGCTCCTTTCCTTCCTTTACACAATATAACTTGTCAATAAGTCTCTGAGCTAAGAAAAAATATTCAATAAACAAAATGCGACGTCATTCATGATGATAGTCTACTTCTTGGGTGACACAATCGCTTGAGTACTTTTTAAACATTTCGATACTTTTTTGTAGAGAAATTTGCGAACAGATTACAGAGGCTGGAGACTAGCCGTTTGGGAATACTATGGGTGAACCAGAAACTCGAATTTCAAGGTCGAAATACTAAGATGTTCACATAGTCTGGTCTGTGAGTGAACGCTCTGCCTAAATTTTCGTACAAAACAGGGAATACTTTGCCTTTTGATATTTTGAGAATGTCAGATATTTCTTGCAGCCTCACGTTTTAAGTATCGAAAATAATTTTCTGACGTGTTCTTGTGTAAGCGCTTTTTTTAGGCATCTACTACACTTAGCGTCAACGACGTGCGTACCACACCGTTCGAAATTGTTATTTTCGAGGGACAAGTGTTGCCATAATATTTTTCAATCCAATGTTGAGTTTGAATAGTATTTTGTTTACATCAAAATTCATTATTTAATAAACATACGAAATACGTATTTTTTCATTGCTTTGAAAATGATAGAATGAGTGCCGCCACTTAAACAGCCGCTATTTGTAACATGCTTTCTGAAATAACCTCGTACTTCCTAAAAATAATCTGGGATTTTTCTTGCAGAGGCTATCTTATGCGTTAGTCCCGAGCATTATTGACCAATTTGCTACGTGGCATATTCACCGAAAAAGTTTTTTTATAACGAAACCCCCAAAAATAAAAATACATGCATGTATATGTATAAATACATGTATATATATATATATATATATATAGTATATATATAACGAACCACCCAAAAATAGTATATATATATATATATATATATATATATATATATATATATATATATATATGTATATACTATAAATATGCAGAATGTAAGACTGTGCGTCTTTAAGGTGTAAATTTATTCAATAAAAAAAACTTATAGTTTCTAGCAAAACGGAGACGATCGGCGGTAAACGAACATTTCTTCGAGCGAGAAACGAACTGTTACGTAACATAAATTATACATTTCTTCTTCATTATATTAAAGTGGAAACTTTCTTTTCTGAGTAGTGAGTGTTTAGTAAAAATTCACTCACAATTTATGTAAAGTTTTGGTAAACTATGGCAGAGTTACGTATAGCGCAAAGAGTTTGCGCGAAACAGAATAATTTTTTTTTAAAAGTTGTTTTAAGCCTTAAACAATTTTTTTTTAATTATTTTTTATTACCCACGCTTACGATTCTTGAAAATGTTTACTTACGAAAAATAATTACTATGAATATTAACAAAGGCGGCATCACAGTCGGGGTGATGGCATAACGCGACCGCTTTCTGCTTTTATACATTATTTTGGTTAAATTTGCATTATCCGGCGCTATACAAAGAAACACATACACGCACATCTCCGTACATAGTTCGCCAAAAAAATATGGTATGGAAAGTATTACGTTAAACTCATGAATGATATTAAAGCCGAAATATTTGATGGGAAAATGAGAAAAGGCAAAAATAAAAAAAAAAAAACGCTTTTTACTTTTAATGCGCAGCACATAAATATATCCCTCGTATTAGGTGTATACGAAAGTTCTTTCTCTATTTTGTTAAAATGCATATTTATTTAATATATAGCTCTTACAATATTTCTATCTATCACAGTTTGCCACTTATCGGGTAGCAATTTGGTGGTTTCGAGAAGGCTTGCCATCGATTCTTCGTGCGATTTTCAACCATTACGATATGCCGATATGCCAGACGTAAATGTAGCGCCTTGAAGAAGTGCTTATTGAAAGGAGCAAAGTCAGGAGAATAAGTCGCAATCGGGAGAAGTTAGCACTACCAGATGAATATCGCTTCCTTGGCTGCTTTTGCTTCAGTCAGGCGGTTGCTATCATTAAGCAAAATCTCTTTGCGATTTCCGCAAACAGTCTTTTTCCTCAAGCACGCCATTTGGTTGATATCGCTTAGATGTAACAGTTTCACCGTGAACCCCCACACCTTTGAATTCCCACTATATGCACTTTCCAAATATTCGGCTTTGCAAAAGGTGTGACAAGTTATCGTAGAGCAATCCACGCCACATTTTTCTTTGAACGCAATAATTTGGCGAAGATGATCGTTAGTTTAATAGCAACTTCAGGGATGTAATCGAATGCCACACATTCAATTTTTGTATTCTTCAGTTAGTTCCTTCCCTCTCTATCTTTCTTATTGCATGCAATCGCACTCAAATTGTCTTGTCTGTCCGTACCGATACGTCAAAGTTTTGATATAAACTCGGTGGCAGTTTGCAAATCGCTAGACTTGTGTATGTATAGTGCACAAACACAAATGGGCGGCAGCAATGAACGAGGTTGATATGTTTTGTAAAGCAAGCAATTTCAAGAGAGAGATTTTTTTCATACACCCAATATATATATATATATATATATATATATATGCATATATGTGCATAGAAAACTATAAATGAGGATGAAATTTAATTGTAATAAATAATTAGATGTGTCACATCCGTTCGCCCATTTTAGTCGAGTGACACTTTATCATTCGCTGTATACTTTTAGGCGTATATTATATTTTTTGGATTATAAATGACATAAAAACACCACGTTATGCACTTATATCCGTACATAATTACATTTTAGCTCAACGTGTTGCCGTAAAAACCATGAATAAATTAATGTGAAAATATTACAAAATACATCAACTAAATATAACTCGTCGATGTAATCGTAGTTGCAGTTGCTGCCATCGCTTTTGAGCTTTGTTAGATAAGTTATTATAAAAACATGAAATTTTCATTTAAATGAGTGAATTTTCATTCAACATTTTGCATAAATTTTGGAAACAAAGTTTACAATATTTCTAATTATGGTTTAGTGTGAATTTTAAAATTTTTGTATTACTTACTTACTAATGAAAATCATATATATTCTCGTCTTCAATCAGTTAATTAAGTTTGCATGTTCGACGACAGTTACACGAATGACTAACGAGAAAGAAATTACATACGATTCCCACTGACACTTTCAATCGATCGTCCACTTTCAATATCTTGTAACGTAAGAGGAGAATACACTTCTACACTAAAAAAATTAAGTCTGCACCACACTATATATGAAAATTTGTAAATATAACGTACTAAGCAACTTACAGCATACATCAAGTATGAGTTTTTTTTGTAAGCTAAGGCATGTTATGCAATGTTCTTGCACTCAAACATTGTTCATATTTATTTCTTACAACATAGACATTACCGTTGCAACCGTTTACGTCTTTTCTGAGGAGAAAAGGTTTTTAATTAAAGCTTCCGGACCAGACAGTTTCATTCACTGCAAATCCGACTCTTTCTCAGACTGCACTACTTAACTTAAAATTGTATCTAAAAAACAACCCAAATCTTTCAATTTCCCCCGCAAAACTAACCAAACAAAATGTTATAGCAAAGTCGTGTATTTCCTTACATACTGTAGACAAATTGATTAATTTTTTTTTTAGGTTCAAAACTTGGACGATCTATATTGCTCGTGGCAGAGCTATCCTAGGTAAACACGCTTCGTGACAGTGGCTTATCTTCCGTCAAAAGAAAGTTTTTAGGAAAAGGCGTCTTTTGCAACTGCTGCAGTGATGCTCGTCCTTAACTATTTCCCACCCTAATTCTTAACTATGTATATCGTCACTTTTTCGCAATGATTTTTTTTACAATTGGTTCGAAGAACGTGAATTCATGCCGGATTCATAAGCCGAATGTGAGCCTTGTTCAAAAGTTACACGTGTTGGCTGGTTAAGGATACGAAAGAAGAAAAATTTCGAACATGCCAGATGAAGCATGTAAATAAAAAATGAGGCAACCTTGTGCAAACACCATCACACCTACGACAGACTGCTCGCTTTCAAGTAAGCCTTTATAGTGATATAGTAATAGGGGAGACATTTTGCAACCTGATAGTGAAAGATTGTTTTTTTTTTTTTGATGAGTAAATTTCACGAAGGTACAGCAATGTTTGATAATCGTAGACGATATAAAAGTTGAGTCCTAGAATCACTTCTCACTATACATTGCGACTAGCCAGAGTTGTTTCTAATTTTATATTTATTTAAAAGAAAAAAATGTTTTCATTTTTGGTCAGGTGACGATTTATGTCCGTTGTTCGTGGCTGTCACAAGAAATGGGGAATTTGTATGTAGATGCTGTGCATCCATGCTGTTTACCTTCCAATTTACTATTGCTAGAATGTCTTCATAGCATAAGAATTTTTTTAATATACTCAATCACTTATAAAATGTCTCCCGTTTGTGTAACTCCGTGACGATCAGAAAGAAATGAGGAAAGAGAAAAACAAATTTAGGCAGTGGATGTGTATATATCGATTAAGCACCTACCTAGTACTACGATGAACTTTATCGCATTCGAGATTTGAATCCGTGAACACTCACTTTGTAGCCACGATTCTTATGTACTCGGCCGCCCTCTAAATTTCTTTAGATATAAAATTATATAAAAGTTACAGAGTATCAGCAATTTTGGCTTTGCCCCCAATCACTAATTATGGCACCAAAATTTGTCATGGGCTTGTTTAGTTTGTGTAACTGTTGGTATTCCGAAGCAATACGCAAAATAAAATTCTCTAGAATCAAATTTGTTGTAAGAGAGGATTTTTAAATCATGAAAACCACAAAGGAAAAGCCCTTGTGATTACTGGCGTCTCTACGAAGTTGCTTACAATGCGGCTGCAAGCCTGGATGGTCTTCATAAAAACATCACATTTCCAGAGCAACGGGAAAAAGTAATCTGCGAACATAGGAAAATGAAATTTCGCGATTTATTGATTAAATATCAAAGAAATTTTTTGAATACACGAAACATGATTAAATTAATTGTGATAGTCTGCACTTAATGATCTCTTTGTGTTCTCCTCCTAAGTAAGTCGTTAAATAGTTCTCTCAAATTTTATTATTGCACATTTTCATAAGATTTTTCATTAATTATAATACCGACGGTAGGAAAATAAATTTTATGCGATGCATAGCGCATTCATTGCCATTTAACATGTATTTCAAGCATTCACACGTAGTGGTAATGTGTATATATATGCTTTATGTGATTTTCCCCCCTCTTATTGATTCAATAAGTCGCGAACCTTTTCTAATAAGTTTTTCCGCAAATCTAGACATGAATAGTAAAGCTGCAGATTAAAATGTCAGTCATTCCGCTTTTTCACTATTAGTCTTCAGTTCAATTGCATGACAGCACACGAAATTCAAATGCCATATATTTAAATATTGGTAGAAACGTACGTGAAAACTAATCTTAAGACAAAAGAATTGAGTGAAGAACTTTGCGCCAGTTTAGTTAATTAACACAAGTGCCTTTCGTTTTTTTTTAACTCTTTGGCATAGAAATTAATTGATTAACGCTAATGCAGAAATATTTTGAATTTTAAATGAAAATTTTAAAGGTTTGAGCATAAACAGTAGTTAGAGCACGCAAGCAATAATTAGGAACTGAAGAGCCCGTTTATCAACGTCGCAATAAATAAGCTGAAGATCAAATCATTTCTTACTCTATTTGCCGTTAACCATAAACTAATGCAATCAATGAAAGAAAGTTCGTTTCAATATCTTAGTGAAGCAAAATAGTCGAGCAATTGACGCAAATTTCTTTTGAATAGTACGAGCGATGACATTCCGAATTATATCGAAACTGTTCTTCTAGTTGAAATGACACTTAAAACTACTTTTGAAGAGACTTAGAAAGTAAGCATAGCTGCCGAATAGTATTATAAGCACAGTTAGAAAATGAAAAAAAAAAGCTTAGAGACCTTTTCTTTAAGTCACGCTATCTTATATGTTATTGAAAGGATTGTACGCTTCAAAGATATGTAAGTTGTGAATGATAAGGGCAAGTGCTGTCCATCCAGGCAAAAAAAAAAAATATTTGAATTAAAGCATGGAAATAGAAAATAGATCTTTTTTTACCTCCGCCTTTGCGGTTAACATGAAAAATATATTCCAAAATAGTTTCGAAAGAAACTATTGGCCGGGATAGTTTATCTGACAATTTCCAAACGCTTGATGAGACTTGAGTCTACTACAAAGCATAACAGATCCGAAATTTATCTTCCGTTTCTATATTTAGTCAGGTGACGCCTTTGTGATTAACATGAAAAATATATTCCAAAATAGTTTCGAAAGAACTCCGATTTCATTGTGTCGGGTGGGACAGTTTATCTGACAATTTCCAAACGCTTGATGAGACTTGAGTCTATTACGAAGCATAACAGATCCGAAATTTATCTTTCGTTTCCATTTTTAGTCAGGTGACGCCTTTGTGATTAACATGAAAAATATATTCCAAAATAGTTTCGAAAGAACTCCGATTTCATTGTGTCGGGTGGGACAGTTTATCTGACAATTTCCAAACGCTTGATGAGACTTGAGTCTATTACGAAGCATAACAGATCCGAAATTTATCTTCCGTTTCTATATTTAGTCAGGTGACGCCTTTGTGATTAACATGAAAAATATATTCCAAAATAGTTTCGAAAGAACTCCGATTTCATTGTGTCGGGTGGGACAGTTTATCTGACAATTTCCAAACGCTTGATGAGACTTGAGTCTATTACGAAGCATAACAGATCCGAAATTTATCTTCCGTTTCTATATTTAGTCAGGTGACGCCTTTGTGATTAACATGAAAAATATATTCCAAAATAGTTTCGAAAGAACTCCGATTTCATTGTGTCGGGTGGGACAGTTTATCTGACAATTTCCAAACGCTTGATGAGACTTGAGTCTATTACGAAGCATAACAGATCGGAAATTCAGCTTCCGAATAGCGGCTTCTGAGTCGACCGCAACCGAAAGTCAAGCCGATCACTTAAATTCAAAAAATTCCAACTTCTTTTTTAGTAGCTTTGACT
>KK502811.1:44281-54972 GCA_000688735.1 Glossina austeni
ATTACACCTAATTCTCTTTTTATACGAATTTTTTTTTTTACACGTATTTTTTGGGAACGTATCTATCGTGTAAAAAGAGAATTAGGTGTAATACCGAAAAACGTTCACCTTCATGCTTATAACTCCTCGGGGAAGGAACTGAATTTTCAAAAGTTCTCTTCAATAAGATTGGGCTAACAAAGTCTTAATATCCATTTCCAAGGCACATATTGAAATGTGCAATAGTACGGAAAGAATTCGCAAGCACTTTCCCTTTCAAAACACCTAAAAGAAAGCAAGAAAGGTCGCGCGATATTATTTATTTACTTTTGGTGGACTATTTGAAAATCTGTCACGGGATTTTTTATTGGAATCCAAGCTCAATGACATTGAATTTAGTTATTTTCTGTCAAAAAAAGTCTATTAACTCACATAAAATTCACCACGCAATGGTAGGCCTTGCTGCTAAAAGTGAAGACGGGGATTGTGTCTTTCACACGTACATTTGACGAATGGAAAACGTAATAAGTTGCAAATGATTCGATTCATTTGAGTTCCGAACAATGAACTCTGCATTTATCTCCCTTCACATCGGCTATATTAACTATATTGAAATTATACTATATTGGCGTAATTCTGATGGTAATGACGTCACAATAGAAAAGAGCGTAGTTTCGTATCAATTTTATAGAGGAAAAATTTCATCACCCAAAATTTGGAACAAGACATCACTGATGTCACTTGGAAAGCTGTAGATTAAACTTTTGCGAATTACTTTTTCACGGATGCATTCATGACAGATTTAATACATTTACGTACATATTTTTAAGACTGTGGGAAGCGCATTGTAATTGCAGACGTATGGTTAGATGAGATTAATTAAGAGCACAAATATTTTACAAATTCTTTTACATTCCAAGTATAAGTAAATGAAGTTACAAGCCATTCCAATGTGTACGGTGTGAGAAATTACAGCGACGATCTTCTGGCGTTTAAGAAAAGCAACATTATCTGAAGGCAGGGTACGCTTTAATTTTACTTCACATTTTATTCACGTAAAAATATATTTTCATCTTTCCTTGACATTTTTAATCTGATTTTATATAACATTTCTTTAATAGTTTCCTTTCTTTAGCGTTCTTTGTTATTGTCGACCTTAAAAAATTAAAAAAAAAAAAAACGACTTTCGAAAGCGTTTGATTTAAATTATTCTTGAATTCTGGTTACAAATGTGGTCGGTGCCTGTAAAACGCTTGATGCTAATAGTGGCGTAAAAAAGTTGCACGAATGAGCGTATGCTGGATATAAATAAATCCACACTGCATTGCAATTATTTGCATTTATACACGCACACATGCGTTCATAAAGAATGCTTCTCGTTTGCCATGCATGGTACATGGTTGTGTAGATGGACGGATGGACGGGTAATGAGTGGGCCGTTGCAAAATTCTTCTAATCATTACGCCCTCCACTCTTTTGCACGAGTTTTGTCAGTTTCGCATCAACAATTTAATGCTTTACCAGTAAGTGTAACTATAAAACTTACGCATAAAATACTTTTCCGCTACTGCTCAACTTTACTTTTATATTCTGGCCTTTTTCTTACTTCTCGCCATTGACGTTTTCATTTATTCTTTTTACTCGAATTTCTTTTTGTTTAAAATTTTTGTGCGTACATTTATGTATGTGTGTGTGTGTGCGGTAATGTACAGTTTGTTGTCGTTTCTGTGGTTTTTACTTAGTTTCGTATGCACAATGCCAGGCGTTGTTGTTGTTGTTGTTGTTATTTTTGTATCTCCGGAGGCAAATACGACACAACTAAATGGAAAAAGTTTTCACTTTGACGAGGTTTTCTGGTAAGAGTATGTTTACAAAACATATATGCGTATGTGTGCGTGCATGCGTGGCTCTTCTTGTGTATACATATACGTCTCTTACTGTTATCTCTCGCTCTCTCTCTCTCTTTGTGTGTGTGTGTGCTGCGTGTGTGTGCACGTGCGAGTGGGTGCGTATACTTCCTCAAGTGCCATTTTAAACTGGAGACAAATAATGCACATAATAGAGAAACAGAGAAAGAGTCAAACTTATCGCTACGTGTATGCAAAAAAGTATGCAAATACATAATAATGTACTGCTCGTGCTATTATGTTCTTATATTATTCGTTTTGCTTTTGTTTTTCTTCTGTGCTTATACGAGAGCCTACGCGAGCTGATGCGTTAAAAAACAGGACAAACAGTATCGTGTTGCAAGCACACAAGGCCCACATATAGTTACACGCATTTGAATTCATGGTTTAGCCAAATGTTTAAATAACGTATAGAGTATATACATACATACATACAAAAATGAGAGAAAAATAAAAAGAAAAATAAATAAATAAATAGAAAACTTGAAAACGTTCAAACAAAAAAGTATAATGCGTTTGAAAACAATGGTAAAATAAAGTTTTTCATGAATTTTGAATACGTGTCCCTCCGCCCCCCCCTCCCCTTTCCAAAAAAAAAAAAATAAAATCAATGATATACGCATAGCTTTCTATGCATATAGAGAAAGTAATTTAAAGTTTTCCACAATAATTCATTTTTCATAATCTCAAGATAGTTAAATTATATTTAATGCCATGATATCGGAAATGCAATATTACGGCAAAAAGGGAAATTAATAATCGACATGGGGGCAACATGTGCATAAAATAGTTAAGTAACAAATTTTGTTATTGTATTGCATTGTACGAGACTTCATTTAAATCTAAACAATACTATGTAGAGTCGAACAAGAATGCAATCATTTTTTCCAATTTTTGTGCAGTTTTGATTGAACGTATGTCCGTCCGTTAATGGTTCGAGTTTTTTCCCGAAACCAAGGGTAATGATTAACGCAAGAGTTGCAATCATATTGATGTTCTAGGTAAACAGATAGTTAAACACTCTCGACAAATTTTTGTAATATCGTTGATCTGTTGCGGTTACGTTGCCTTCTCTATTTTTTTTTTTATTATACAAAAAAAAGAAAAATTAATCGAAAATCTTGTTCCTTCTGGGTTTTGTTAGTGGCGGTTGACTACAATGTGACCAATAAAGCAGTTGTTAGCGGTACATGAAATTGTTGCGTTGCTATGCAAAAACAGTGACAATGGATCAGCCATTGAAAGCAGGAAACAACATCTTGTGAACACTGGTTCCAGTTCAATACAGTTCGTGGACGATGTTGACCATCCGTTTGTGGAAAAATCACAAGACCACGACATTTGGCGTTTTGTAATTATTTCCCAGTTGGTAGCGTTTCTTACTCCATTACTTGCAGCTACTTAAAGCGCCTTAGACACAAAAAGTGGTGCCATGAAGATTTGGCTTTAATAGTTCGCCTAGACCGACGAATGGCCAATAAAGTATTCATTGTTTATTAGCTCCCACATCTACGTCATGAACAATTGAATTGATAATGAGACGCATTGAAAAGCCGCGCATAACGGTGACGCTAATAACGTCCTCTACTGTCAAATTCGTCAATCTTTTTACAGGATAAGAACAATCAAGCTTCAATTTTCTGCTTTGAGAAGTTCAACTACGATTGAAAGATATGAAGGAACCGGCTTGAAACGTCAAATTCGCTACAATTTTGCGGGCAGTTTGCGTAGTACGCAAAGCGTATTTCATAGCTTTGCAAGCTAGCCAACGAATTCGACCCATCTCCACACTCCTAGTGTGTAAACTCAGAAATTCACGTAAATTTGTTGGCTCTGCCCTCTCATGTTTTTATTCGTTCGCAAAGTCTTAAAAAAATAATTTTCACTTTAATGGCGTCTATTAAACATAAAATTGACAATGAATTGCTTTTAAATTTTATCATAGCAGACAAATGCCATTAAGGAAATATATTAAAAGAAAAAAGAATAGATTCGTTTTTTTCTTCTTCTTTCTAAAATAATTACGTTAAGAATTGAAACTGTTAAGAAGGGGTCGTTGTTATTTTTGGGGGTTCAATGTAAGAACAACGGAGAAGGAAATTTGTCATTAAATTAATTTAAGTTGAAATTTTTGGAACAATTTAACGAGTTCTGCCGAATGGAAAATGTGCACAAAAGTAAAAGAAAAGATTAGATAAAATCGAAGTTCAATAAAATTGCCGTTTGTTTATTTATGTATAGACAGAATTTAGCTAAATTAAGAAAGTTTTAAAATTGAAGTCTCAAGTCTTCAGATTATTTTTAAAGATTAAAATAAAAGATTCTAATTTTAAAAATACAAAAATTTATACATCAACAGGTAAAAGAAGCATTAAAGCATTTAAAATCATATCTTTTTGTCGCTATATGGGAAAGGGGTGCAAAAATTGCCCCAGGTCGGTCCGTAGTTTTCCATATAACGACTTTTTAGAATAGGGCCTTATATGGGAAGTGGTCAAAAAAGTGGAACGATCCGAACCATTTTCAACAGCGTTCGTCTTTGGGCGAAGACACGTCACTGAAGCAAATTTCATCAAAATATCTTTAAAATTACAAGCTATAGCTTGAACACAAATTTACATGGACAGACATTTACAGGCGGACAGACGGACTGGCAGGCTTAGATAAATTCAGATTTTGAATCGAACCGTGTAAATAAAGATGGGTGCATTTTAAGTCCTTCTGCATGTTACATCTGACCGCACTAAGTTAATATACCCTATACCACCAGTGGTAACATCGTAATAATAACTTAAAAAAATAAGCTGATAATTAACTAACGTAAATAAATTGCAAAAAAGGGAGAAGATGATAGATAATATGCCTCGGATTCACTGCAGTAAGATTAAAGCTTTTTTCTTCAATGTTCACTAAAGCCTTATGATCAAATGGTGGGTCATTCAACCACAATATACAAATGCCTGTAGATATCTTGTAGATTTAATGCAATGTCTTCAGGTAGCCTTTAATGGCAAACTCAACTTAAACCCTTACATGAGCAATGCTTCTGCTAAAGTTTCTCTCTTACGCTGCGAAGACTGTACTCCCTAAACCTACATTTGCCTACATTTGCCTTAAACGTGCGATTTCGCATTCGCTTCTCATGACGCATGTTAACTATTATATTGAAGTCTTTTCTGGATGCCCAAAGATAGGCTCCCAGGTACTAATCACCGTATAACACGCTTTGTTTTTAACGTCCAACTTAAAGACTACATCTCCTCCTTCGTTTTCCGCTTTCTCGATCATTTAAAATTCGGATTGTCTATTATCTATACGAACTCATTCAAATTCAATATCAAAGGGTTTGAATTGAAAGACTGCAGTCCTCTAGATCCAATAAAAATCCTTTCATATTAATACTACGTTTGTCTTAGCCATTAGCTGAACGAGGCTTCACTGTTCGTGTTGCTAGTTATTGGAAATCGTTATCGCTTAGTCTGAAACCTTTTGATGAGTCCTTGAATATGTTTAGAAGAAAATTGATAAATCCGAATCATATAGGAATTGATGATCACTCTATAGTGATGATGGCTCTAAAATTACTTAATAAATGAAGAACAACGGAATAAATGAAAAAACGGTCAATGATTCCACGAGCTGATTATGCGATGTGCTATACAATTAATTATTTTCAATTTGTTTAGAATTTATTTGTAACTGGATACAAATTGCAACGAACACTTCATCATTTCTGCACGGTACGTAAAAGTACTTTTGACGAAAATAAAAAAAAAAAATGTCGGTGCTTTTTGAGAAGCTCTTTCACTTTCTTCTATATTGGGGTCGTGCACATGGGCAAATCACATCCATTATATTCCCCATATTTCCAATCCCTTGAGGAATCTTTACGCTAAATTTCTTCCTCTTCTTCTTCTTATATTCATTTTTGTGACTCCAGCAATCCCGAAATGCAGGCCAAAATGACCCATAATGGTAGAAATAGAAATGTGTCATCGGTAGCTCAAAAACCAGACTAGGTAGAGGAAAACTAATTACGGACATTGAAAGATCTTTTCTTAAAAATCGGAGCCATTCGAAAATATAGGAAATTTACATGACTTCTAACCATTTGTTGTTCAGCTCAGCAGTTCGAAATGTCCAGATTGACAACATATATAGTTCCAAAACAGCCAGTTTAGGTTCCTTTTAAATACAATTTCACTTTTTATTTTCATCCGATTATTTTTTTTTAAATGCTATAATAAATTAATTTTCTCTCCCCTTTCTAATGCTGCCAAATTTTTGATGACTACTTTTAAGACTACTATTAAGATTGCAAGACTGCATCAATATAAAGTACAAATACTTGGATGCCTATGTTGAGTAAAATTTTACATGCAAGTGTCATTTGTGTGTTTCATTTGTTATAATAAAAGTGAAAAAAATGCAAAGCGCTATTTATTAATTTAAATAACAATCAACGTCGTAATGAAATAACAGTGAAAGCAACAAAAATATCGAAAACAACGATAACAGCAGCTAACGTACATATTAACACTTTATTCAACTATTCTAATTAAATGTACTAGTTGGCTTGGGTTCATGTTCATCATGCTCGGTAGTATATGATTCGGATTTATTCATACATCATATATCCATATCCATATGTATGCATAATGAACAACCTCAATTTATATTTTATTTCTCTCTCCTACTCTTATTCTCTTTCGCTTTACAAATCGCAAAGTTTCTCATTCATTCATTTATCCATTCATTCATTCATTCATTCGTTCATTCATTCATTCATTCATTTCTTCATTCACTCCCTTCATCACTTTACTTTGATGTTGACTTGTGCACATTATAACATTTTGCTGATATAAATATACATACACATATACACACACACACACACACATTTATGTGTGTACACATACATATAAACTGTACTTTTGTAGAAATAGACCAACATGTTTTAAAATGTTGAAGTGAAATTAATTTTACTGGCAAAGTAGAACAACATTTATATGTACCTATATGCACATATATATGTATATGTATATATATGTATATATATATATAGGTATGTATGATTGTATATATAAAATAAAGAAGAGAAAAAATAATGTCGAAAAGAGTAATAAATAACAAAACACACACACACACACACATGCCATGCAAAGATTGAAGGAAAGAGTTAGGATGAATTTATATATATGTGCGCCGCACTGTTTGCATACCACAAAATTTATATTCATTTAGGGAGGAAAAAACCCTATGAAGTGAAACTTTAATAACTCACATGTAGGTTTAAATAATTACTTTATTGAAGGTTTGCTTGCTGTCTTTAAAAGTGAACTTTAAAAAACGAGTAGAATGGCATACAAAATAATAAGGGCTCGTCTAAATAATAGGTATAATAATAAGAGAATCTCTCTTTAACGAAAAATGTTAAGGTTGTGATGTTTTTTCATACGTTTGCAATTTAAAAAAAATCATTAATGCTTTTAAATATAGTTTTGAATATTTATTCTGCTAAAAATTTTTCCTACACAATAAGCGCGGTAGCGCGCTTTCGCGTATCATTGCCAATGCACTATTTTGAATGAGTCGTGTGCTATGATTAAAGTAAAGCCTCCATTAATACTACATTCCTCGTACAATTGTTGTGTGTTGTGTTGTGTTGTTCTTATATAATTAAGTTGACGAATGAGGAGCATTTTGTGGATTTTCGAACGGATCAAATGCATTCTTGGACATGTCAATCATTTGTATATTCGTCTGAATTCTGAATAGTTTCTCAGATTATTTATGGATGTTGCAAGTGCTGTAGAGTAGAGTAGAATAGAGTACAAGATCGAAAAGATAAGAGAGTCTATGGAAGCAGCCGATAAGAAGACGGGTGACGATCGGCCGTGCGCAATACATCTCATAACGATATAGGATTCAGAAGTCGGTTAAAAGATATTTAAAAGAATTGCATTCTTTGGACTAGAGATAAAGTCCAGACGATTATATATTAAGTCATGGGCTACTAATAAAATAATGAAAATTTTTTAACACGTCGTCTGTTTGATTTTTGAAAGAATTACTTCGCTTGCCTTAAAATCTGAAAGATATCCGAAGAAAGAGCAGAAGAAAACTTCTGCAACTGATAACGTATTACGGTTTTTCAGATATCCTGCGCTTGGCCGAGGATGTTCTTATGAAAATAAACAATTGTGTAAAAGCTTGTTTATCGTATAGACATCGGATCATTACAAAAATGAAATAAAAAAATTTCTTTAAATGAAATTTATTTCAACATTTCGTAAGTTTATGAAATGTCAGATACACAATAAATTTTTATTTTTATTTTCGCGCAATAAATAAAAACCAAAAAGTGTTTTACTTTTTCCTAGATTTAGATAACATTACTTATGTGCATGTGCATAACGTATGTAAGTAAGCACATGCATGCAACTGCAAGTTGACATTTAATTTACTATTTGGTATTCATTTCATTTATATGCGAACGTTTTAATGCTACTTCGTGTTCTCCGATGTATATAAGTGTGAGTGTATGCAATTATATGAACTCTTGGATAAGTTTGTCCATGTTTCCTGTAAGTTTGTAATTTTTTTTTTTTTTTTATAAAAACCACCAAGATACGAAAGCATACTAACTTCATTATTCCGTTCGCAGCAGTCAGAACCGCGCATCATATCATAGCATTTTTAGGATATTAATGCTTTCAAAAAGTTAACAAAACTTGCGATGTAAAGATAAAAAAACCTTTCACTTCTATTTAAATAAATTTTGCAAGTTCTGATTGCAACTAAACATTTGTTATACAATTTTAAGATCACAATACCCACTGGCGTGTGGTAAGCACAAGGAAAAATAGAGAAAAATTTTGAAAAAAAAAAAAGAAAGCTTGGAAAACTTGCAGTGGTAATACTTGGAGAAACTTACATATATTTTCTGGTAGAAGCTATAAGGAAATAAAATTATCTATTACTTATACAAAATATTATATAAGCAACGTTAATATACGAAAAATTTAAATATTTTTTTTTAAAACTTATCAAGAGATGTATAGTTTTTCGTCTGGCTATCGTTTTATGAGGATAATATGCTCATCCCGACAAGTGTGTGCATCTAATAGATTCTTTAACGGCATTGCATTATTATTTAATTAAGTTTCCTTCCTGCACAAGGATAGTACTAAAGCTTAGCATCTCTTTTCAAGGCAATCAAAAGGGGCAGTAAGTGGAGTTATTGCATGTAATACCGAAACCATCGTTGCCAGACTCTAGCAATGAGTTCATACGTTAGCCTGCCAACTTTTCGGCAGGTCATTGCACCCTGTTGTGAAAGCTCTCCCCTACCTAGGTTGATATCAAAATTATCATCCAGTGGATATAAAATCGAAATTGTTTCCTATAGCTTAGTCTCTGCTAAACATCACCGGGATGTTTTATTTCCCAAAAAAAACGCTTCGTGATGAGATAAGTGATCCGAGTTCAACCCTAAACTACCTTATACCTGCATTCATTCCACGAGTAGCCGCGTACATAAAAACCGCAACTAACAAGCCAGTGTTCTCGGATTCAAATCTCAGTGCGGTGGAGTTTGCTTTGTCTCTGGCTATAGTGAGTGTTCAGTCGATAAAGGCATAACACTTACCGATTGGGCACACAGACCCACTAGGCTGCGGCCACCTACCCCTTCCACTTCTTTTCCTTCCGGGGCCGACACTACGTTATACGAATGCTGGCATCCTCTGGGTGAGAGGACAATTAAAAAAAACATTCCTTTTAAAATCAAGACAATTCTCTTGTTCCTTTTATTTTGTTGTGTTGTCAGATTGATAATCACATGATCGCAGAATTCCACTTTCATATATACATCGTAGGTAATCAATTTTTAAAATACATCTTTTTCTAATATACCCAGCAGATGGCGGGTGCTTCAAATTCGTTTTTGTACGGGAGATATATCTCGTGATTATTTGTCTTTTGTGTTTGCTGTTGTTTTTTTACATATATTTCCATGATGTTAATGCTTGTTTTTCAATGTATAAGTTGATAAACTGCCAAATGCTTAAAAGGAGTCTCATTTTCGCTTTAACCAGACATGCACTTACGGTTCCTACGACTAATGTTATTTTATGTATTCATTAATTTTTATGTTGATAGAAAACTGGAAAATAAAAATAAAAATAAAAACATGAAAATTATATTTTTTAAGTTAATGTTGTTTGTTAGATTTATAAAGCTTTAGAAAGCTGGCAGCGAAGAGCAGCAGTATACGGTCTGTGTGCGGTACATTTTACAGCGAATTAGTTTTGCATGTGAAAGGCAAACCCCAGAGAAAATTACAATTTTATTTACTTTAGTAATTTTAAAGTTTTTTTCTCTACCTCAAAAAATAAAAGGAAAGAAGGAAATTATGCCAGCAAACATCCACCTATACGCGCCCATCACTACCTGCCATATCGCATATCCTCTGTCTTGGATATTAAATCTGTACAAATTCAACTATATAAACATTATATCACATTAACATGTGGTTGTGTGCGAATGTTGTTCTTGCTCAGGTTGTTGGCATGTAGTTACGTATGGCAACCGCAGTTACAGGGAAGAAAAAAAAGAAAAAAAGGAGAAAAACAAATAACATTTCTCATTTGCTAGTCTGGTGCTGGTGTATATATATATAAGTGTTTTTATGTTTAAATGAAAAGCGAATGCGTTTCTGTTCTACTATTTGTCTGTCCCTTCCTTGTGTTTTTTTCTATGTTTTATTTTTTTTTTTTTTTTTTTTTTTTTTTTTTTTAAAAA
>KK502811.1:55072-69095 GCA_000688735.1 Glossina austeni
TTTTTTTTTTTTTTTTTTTTTTTTTTTTTTTTTTTTTTTTTTTTTTTTTTTTGTATGTTAAGCAAAACAGATTGCTATCAAAATGTGTGTCGTGACCATTTCATTTCATTTTTTCGTTCGCTGTGGACTCGCTGCGGTCTACCCACATAATCTAACCATTATCAACCGAAAAGTTGTTATCTAAGCATTTTTTTTTTTTTTTTTTCATTCGTTCCTTTACGTTCTTCTGCTCGTGACATATGTTCTGTGCCATTGTTTATGGTGTTAATAATGCCCGTAGTACGTGTAACAGAAGCACAGAATATTGTCATTTTTTTATGAATAGTATAACTTTTTTATGTTCTAATACAGCAAACGTAGCTCTTGTTACCTTAAATTGTGATTTTTATAACATTCCCAGGTACTTGAATTCATTTCTCATTTATTCATAAAACATTACAGCAAAACCGTTCACATAGATTGATCGAGTATCGGACACAATCGTGAACGGAAAAAGGAGTCATTTTTGATTTTAATCTAGAAAGAGTTAAGGCACCAAGTAAGCACATCATTCGGCATTGTTCGAAGTACATGGTAACCAAATGGGAAAATGATTACGCGAACCTATTGGTGGCAATTTCATGTGGATGTTTGATAATGACTGATTAAAAGCGCTCTTGCGTTTATAAGTTTTTCATTCAGTTCTTGGAAATATTGACTTAAGTTAATGTGATTTAACTTTCAACGTTTTAACTTCCATGTCGAGTTCTCGTTAAGCAAAGCTAGGTCCGCGCTTGGTTTTATTAAGAGGCGGTCCAAAGAGGTTGATGATCCTTCCATTTCAAAAAGGCTGTACATGTGTTTGGTTAGACCTATACTCGAGTATGCCTCTGCTGTGTGGTCTCCTTCATATAGATGCTATGTAGATACAATTGAATCGATACAAAAGCAATTCTTGCTATTTGCCCTTAGGAGCTTGGGTTGGGATCCGTTTGCTTCTC
This sequence comes from Glossina austeni, assembly GCA_000688735.1. Classification (NCBI taxonomy): domain Eukaryota; kingdom Metazoa; phylum Arthropoda; class Insecta; order Diptera; family Glossinidae; genus Glossina; species Glossina austeni. The sequence continues at coordinate 56,053 of KK502811.1, forward strand.
TTCCCCCCTATGAAAATAGGTTGCTTCTGTTGTCCTTCCTACCTTCTCTTGAGAAACATAGATTTGTTGTTGGCATTTGCTTCGTAATTAAAGTAATAAATGGTGCTATTGACTCGCCGTCATTACTTGGAGAAATAAGTTTTAATGTTCCTAACCGCTTTTCTAGGCACTTTACCTTGGTCAAGGTTAGTCAATGTAAACATAATTATGAGCTATTTAACCCGCTCAGAGTTGTTTGCAAGAACCTAAATGACGTCTATCACCTATCATCTCCTATCTCATTATCGGACTCTTTAAAGTCCATTAAAGCAACATTGCTTAATATCAAGAGATTTACCAATCGTCGTACTTAAGCTAGTTTTTAACCCTAGAAAGCCATTATGACTTTTAGGACTTTTAGGGTTAAAAGGTCATTATGGCCCGAAAATGATTTGCTGTAAACATTTTGCTTGCCAAACTTATGCATCTTTGCGATGGCTTAGGGACTCATTCGCTATTTGGTCCTGCACCGGTTGCGGGTGTGGCTCTGTGCAAATTGCTGTACATGCTTTTCGTTTTCTTTTTTCTTTTTTTCTTTCTTTTTTTGTTTTTCCTTTTTATGTGCTTTAGTTCTAATTATAGTTAATTTAAGATTTACTCTAGAGTCATTTTAGCTCGACTGTCAATCGTGTTTAGTTGAGTTCCTATATAGTAAAATAAAATAAAATAAAAAATAAAATAAAATGCTACTGATTTGTTATGACTTAGAGTTTCCCCTGTTCCTTTACAAATTCGACATCAAATTTCATATATTTTAAGGCGTCGTTATCGAATTGACCTGGACGTCCAGTTCGATGCTTATCTGACAGGTTATAATCACGTGCAGCAAAACTTCTGAACCAACCAACATTGACACTTGTTGACCTTCAACACATCTCCATATATGTCGCAAATTTTGCTTGCTGCTTCCGTGGCACTTAAACCGGCGTTAAAATGGAAAAGTACACAATTACGAATATGGCTCTCAGAAGGTACAAAGTCCGCCATTTTATTACAGAGCTACAAGAAAAATTTATATTGCTGGGAACAAATTACTAACAAACTGGTTGAAGAATAACACCAAAAAAAATATGCTTACATTTGTCTGGTTGCCGCAGGACTAACGAGAAATGGTATCTTGCGAAAATAATTGATTACTTATGGGTCCCCCTAATATTATTTCTGTCAATTTCTCAACCGTTTGGGACAGCTTTTCCCCGTATCTTATGGTTTTATTCACATCGTTGATTGTTTTAAAGTTAACGCAGCGCGCCAAGCTGATCTCGCGAAACATATTTTTCTTCAATGTTTTTCGGGTTCACGATCACTTTTTATTTTCAAAGTCATTATATTTAAATCATTCCCTATATGTTTGCTTAAATGTGTATGCTGTAATCTTTTTACTGGTTCCTCACTCTTCTGTAAACGATAATTTGCAGTATATAGAGAGTACTTCCCGCAAATGTTAATTCGACGGATCGACACACTTTGAACGGATCGACTTTGTGAAAAGTGAAAACAAAAGACTATTCACATTTTCACCGATCTCTAATGAAACGAAGTTCCATAAGTTTTGATTTGGTGATCTTACGCTTGCTCTTGGAAGTAAAGAAGCCGCAATAGTAACCAGGAATTTGAATAAATTTCAAGTGAGGTAACAGATTCATATGGAAATGAGTTTAATTATCTGCTCGACAGAAGAGCATGAATTTAGAAGTGATTTTTATATACTCAGGAAAACTTACCCCCATTTCCAACTTTTTCGTATATACAGTGCATCTGTTGGCTCGATCGATTTGGCAATCATCCCGCTGATAACAAGCCGTTTTCATTACGGTGTTAAATAAAAATAATATTCAATTTGTAATGTTTCTCAGCCAGAATTTTTGAAAAATAGTATTTTGCTACACTAACTGTATTTGCAAAATTTTCTTGGAATGGAATCATATTTTGAAACTAGCGCATGTGGACGTTTTACAAAAAATACGCCTTTATGTGGTAACAGGAGCTCATTTGTACTATCTCACGGTGAACTCTGGTCTGAACTAGTGATTTGATAAACAAATGTAGTGTTATTTGCTTGGACTAGATAAGATTTTTTTTTGGGAACAGTTCCCACATAAGGATTCTCATAAAACACAAGCTTTTTATGGGAATAATGAATAATTTTTGAAATTTTGTGAGAAACTCAAGGGCATGATATTAAATAGTCCATCTTGTCTTTCTAAAGGATCTTAACTAGTTTTTCACTGATATTACATTTATTTAGGTTCTAGGTAATTAATCAAAAGTAGTGAATAGGAATGTGGGTAAGTTTGTGGCCTTTCACTTGTCAGATTATTCTGGTTAACTGAATTTTTATCACAAAGTACACAAACGTTTGGGTGAGGATCGACCAAGCCACACTTTTTATCTTAAAGGAACATTACGAATATTGGAAGACTATATAGACTTTCGCAACGATATTAATCTCGTTACAGAGACTCCACGTAATGGACTTCGGTGTGATGTGCAGCGGTGGTTCATAGATTATAGCAAAGTACGGACCTCCGCATAATAAAAAAACAAATTTTTTTCTGTTTTGACGCTAAAATACTAAAATTATATCTGGATTCAGGTATAAGGTATTTTCCAGAGAGAAAGTTCTTCTCGAAGGGAAAACATTTTTTTTTTTTTGTGAGGAAATAAATGATAAAATATTTTCGCTTTAGGAAATGTTGAACTAAATTTCAATTACTAAACCGTTGTGCGGATGGATGAATAGGCAGATGGACAGACGGACATGCTTAGTTGCATTCCAAGTTTTAAACTGACCAAGAATTTATATACTTTAGGGGGTTTTTGAAGCTTCCTTCTGCGCGTTGTAAAAGTACTGAAAAAACTTTAAAATTCGATACACTGTAATATTGGGTCGACAATTTTTCCCGTTTTTGTAGAGGTACAAAATGAGTAATGAGTAAAAAGCCAATTTTTTATTGTCTTGAAAAGTCGAGGTGTTCTCAACTTACGTGGTGCTATAAATACTTTCAGTACCAACCTACGTAAAAGAACTTGCAGCGTTTCTTCCAAATTGGAAAAAGCTTCATTTTTGCGGCCAGACGGACAAGCTCAAATCGATTCAGAACTTGTTGCTGACCAAGAACATATATACTTTGTCGAGCCTCTGAAGTGTTATTGTGGGCGTTGCAAGCGCTTGGACAAAATGAATCCTTGGTTGATCGGTATAAACGAATATAAATAAATTAAGGGATAACGTTGCCCAGTGACGTTTCGTTCACAATCCTTAATGACTTCTTCAACATTCTAGAATTCAAATCACATCCGTAGATTCATATTAACTTCCTCTTGAAAAAATTGCAGTATTTTGTTGAGTAGATCACTTGAAACAACTTCAAAGTCGACTTCTGACGGATCTTTTTGGCAAATAAATGATTTATTTTAGAAATTAATATCATTTTAATAAAAAAATTGCTATTAAAATATCTCGCGTGTTGCACAGGGCAAAGAGTACATGGAACTGTCACTCGAAATTGTAGAATAATGGGTTTTCTTCCAAGAAGCGTTGTGTTGCAATTTTATCTTTTAAAAATAATATTTTATTATTATTATTATTATTATAAAAATTTAGCCAGAGAATAAATTCTAAGACTAAAGTCTTAAAGCACTAGCATCTAGGGCTTTCCGGCTTTACTTTTATTATTATTATTATTATTATTATTATTATTATTATTATTAAAAACTCTACCCCACTTGAGATTTGAACCCACGACCATTGAATTGCAAAACTTCGTATATATCGTGGAAGAGGGAAAAGTACTTTTAGACTCCATTGAATGTGCAGAACTCCACATATGCCATAATTGCGAGAGCAGCCGGAAAGAGAGAAAGGAGAAAAAATATAACTTAAAATGGCTACAGTTTTGCTGCGACATTTTCTCTTGACGTACTCTTCGAGTTGCAAGAAGTAAAGCGAATATTTTTAAATGATTTTAAAGCGAATTTAACTCTTCATCTAAAGTACACAACTTATCTCTTTGACTATGTGGGCATCTTTCAGTAAATTATTTTTATTTTGAAATATTTTTTTTATCTACATCGACTGTATGTCGGGAACTTTCCAAAGATACCTTCAGCTTGTAGCATATATAGAAAATATCGGAGCAATTTTATTTTTTCTTTTTAGCAACTGAAATGGAAACTCTTTCACTCTTTCACTTTACAAGCGAATAACATTGACATTTTTAACTAAATGCATATACGTGTGTGTAGCTATTCTTAGTCGAGCCAAAATGATAAATAATAAAGCAGAGATTGTCTGCAAGACATACAAACAACGTTTTGTTTGAGGTAATGTCAACGACAGGAGCAGAAATATACGATAACTTAATACCGAAGCGACAATGCCAACTTTAAGCGAGCTATCATGCAAACTGCCATCAATGTTGCAATGTCGTCAGCACAGTTATCAGAAACATCAAAAGCAACAACATCATCATGATTGTTGTAAGTCAACGCTAAATGTTAGCATATCGGTAAATACTTTGATGCTTGGTGCAAACACGTACTGCAAATACGTACGTACCTTAAGAGAAAGGCGCGGTGAGTTAGGAACTGCACACATGTGTACACATGTGGGAATTCCCTTATAAATTCATATTTATGCATGGAATAATGAAGCGTATAGTCAGCTGATTTGATGTTACATCTTGTGGTTTTTTCTTTTGCCCTTTTTTTTTTTTCTTTTTTGTTCTCTTCGTAGATAAATTGGTGTGCTCCTGTATTCGCCTGCACTCGCTTTCCAAAATTGAATTTCCAACAAACAACTACAACATATCCGAGATTCTTTTTACATCGCCTACGATAAAACAACAACAACAACAACAACAACAACAACAACAACAACAACAATCACAACGCTTGTTAATACGATTTCTACGATTCTAGGCAAAACTATTGTTAACAGTTGCTGTTTTCATGCATGCATGCGTGCATGCATACATGCATACATGCATTTATGAATGCATATGAGATAGTCATTCATTCAATTATTTATAACAGTTTTGTAACGTTCGCATTCATTTGCTGATAGGTGCAGAAATTTTTGTTCTTGTTGCTAACATTATGCCTTAGCATGGGCAGGTTCGAGCACACGTGTATCATTTTTATTTATTGCGGGTGGATGTGTGTTGATTGTTCGATTTGTATTCATATGCGTTAGAATTTGAAATTTGATTTCGATTTTTGTACGTATTTCAATTGTTTATTCAAAATTTTCATGAATTGTTTATTTATTGATGATGATTGTCATCATGACGATGACGATGACGATGATGATTATGATGATAACAATGATAACGATGACTATAATAATGACAACAATGATGTACGAAATATTGTTGTTACAATTATGTCTTTGTCAATGTTGTGAATATTGTCGTCATGACAAACGTCATTATCCAACTTTCAATTTATTTCGTATTTTTACTTATTCGCAAATGTTGCAAAAATATTATGAATCGCTTGCGATTTGTTATAAAATTTCTCATCATTTAAAAAATATTTTCCTTTTTATTATAAATAAATACATTGTTGCTTGCCAGGAGAACAGTAGCAACATCAGCACTTTTGCTTGTTACACTCTGTTAAAAACTATGTTTTCACTTTCTTTAAAGTAATGAATTTCCTGAAACATTCACTTCTACAACAATTGCAAGTGAAACAATCATTTTTAGGTTCATGCACAACGGACTAAAATTTCGTTGTTTCCTTCATGCAAGCATTGTTATGAAAGTTTCTTCTTGGAACTTTTTTATTTAGGTGTTAATATAAAAAAAAGTCAGTTGAAATAAATTGCAGTTTCTCATAAATGCGATGCGCATGTCATATTCAAACAGAGTAGAGTGATCAAGCAAGAGCTATATATTTTTTTTGTAATTTGTATTAAAATAAAAAAAAAGAAGTAAAGGGTAATTTTTTTGTTTATTTTAGATTTTATTTAAAAATGATTCCATATAAGCGAACGTCTCTGGATTTCTCCGAAAATTCGATTCTAGAACGTCAATGTGTACATCAATCCAATGGTCTCCTTTCAACAATAACGCGAAGAGCCCCTGAAAGTGATGTCAGTGAGAGTTGTTATTGCAGTAAACTAATGTTTTAGTATGATTCCAAAGAAAACAGTAGCAAGCTTACATAGGAATTTTTCAAGTTTCCACAATCGCCTTTTTCTGGCCAAGTTGCCGCAACTTGTTAAAGTCATATATTGTCCAAGTCGAAATCATCTCATTCATACCGCAAAAAACCGTAGCCATGCTTCTGTAGCATTCTCCATTGAGGGCCACAAACCACACCCACATAGTTAGTATTTGTACACGTGGAGTTCATTTAGGAAATCCAAGTGCATTTTGTTTCTTATTTACGACCAAATATGAGCGTAAGCAAGAAGCGTAACCTGAATAAATTCATTATTTTTTTTGGTAACTTGAAATGATTTTTATACGCTTACAATAGTGTAATTTATCTATGGGTGATTTGTCAAACAATACCGAAAAAAAATTTCAATTTTCATGAGCATTTGAAGAAAACATAAAATATTTGATTACTTTTGTGCATTCATTCACTCATTCGAAAATTTGCTTAAGCTTTGCTGTATTAAATAGAATAGAATGTGGAAAGAGCCTCATACTCATACGTTAAGTGTTCTATCTATATATGCTTTCGTACAATTAAAAATTAATTTGTAAAAATCGTTCAGAGTACAAGTGTGATTTTTGCTTCGTTTTATTGCTAGATGCGCGACCAACCATCGTTATATCGTATCGAACTGTTAACATTAGTAACTAATTACATCACAACAATAATGTTTTACTAATTACCTACCCATTATATTAGTGGCCAGTTAATTGCAATTTATTTGAATATTTTACTTGAATAATAAAAATTTATTAAATAGACACATGAGCGGAGAGATTATTTATTTTTATTAATTGAATGAAATCATCGTACCTAGGCTTTTACTAGCACATATTTATCTGTAATTTAAAAATAATTGCATCAGAAAGTGAAACAAATTAGATATAGTTGCAGCAGTTACACCAAATTTACGGTAATGCGAAGCAGTAGGTGGGAGAAAATTACGTATGTGTATGTGTGGAAATTTATTAACAAAAAAAAGAAAAAAAAAGAAACGAGACAAAAAAGGAGCAGAAAAAATCAATTGCAAACCGGCCTCCGTGTCTGACGCAATGGCGTTTGTGATCAAATGCGTCAGCGATTCTTGATAATTGAAATTATTACGAAAACAATTTTTATTTGCGTTTATCACTTTTCCGGAATCGATTAATATTATAATTTGTTGTTGTTGCGCTTGAAAATTTGCGTTTCGTTGCTTTCGATTTCAATTCATTTTTAAGTGCTAACTATAAATTTCTGCGTTTGGTTCGGTTTCTTTTTTCTTCTACTCAGAATTTTTAACAAACCCTTCAGTCTCTCCTAAAGCAAGAAATGCTATTATTTAGTAAATATTTTTTAAGAAAACCGTTACAAGATCTACTTAACATATTACTCAGTACGTCTCCTGTCTGACAGACTCTGCGATGTGATTTCTAGATAGCGTTAACCTACAAACGGTACGTGCTAATCTTCCACGACATTGTGACAATCAGTTTACAAGTTACTGCTGCTTTACCGACCCTCTGCCTCTGGGATTTTTAAAATAATGGGGAAAAATGGGAGTTTCGCGCGTTAATTAAACGTTGCTCCTTGAGGAGACGAAATACGTTCATAATCATGGTTGGTTTGAAAGATGTTATGGCGACTCTTGGTTATGGAAAATTAAATTTTTAGGCCGTTTGCCTATTTTAAGCACATTCGTACGGACACCGATGATACTGAACCGGTTGACCGAACGGATTCGACAGTTGCTTTCCTAAAATATCAAAAAAAGTGCATAAAATCGCTTCAGAAGACGAAAAAGTGAAATTGTATGAAATAGTTGGGATCAGACGGCAATGCATTTACTATTTTGCCTGAACATTATTTGAAATCGGAGATGGACTGATGTGATTTAATAGAATATAAGATAGCTATCATGCAATATTACTGAACTAAAAGCATTCGTCCCGAAAATATTTCAAATATTTGATGAAAAGTCAACTGTGGCGTGGTAAACATCACTCAGTACGATACGATAACACTCACGCAATCGTTGAGCCACTTATAACTAATAAATCTGTTTAAAGTCGACGTAACTGACCACACTTTCGATAGAAGTGTGAATATAGAGTTCAGAAGAAACTAATTGCTATTGCTGAGTGGAAAAGGGATGAAAATTATAAGTAACCGCAATTTTTCTTGGAAAATATTTTCATCTACAGATATTACAACAATTGAAATTTGGCGTTGAATTTCATTTGAAATTAAAAAAGTTTTGAAAGGATCGAAACAGAGCCACAGCTTTATTATTATTTCTTTATTTATTTGTTCGTTATGGGAGCGAATGTGTGTTTACTATATATCACTTACGGTATGTTAGAGTATATTAAGTTCGCCTGGACTCAGGCCATCTTACTTAAGCCATCATCATAACAAATGACTAAGAATAATTTTCTAAATCGATTGGAACATTTCTGTCCGTCTATATATGAGGTGGATCTCTATGTATTCTTGTGGAACACAATGAAAACAATTCTTCCATTTACTTACGTATTTTGGGCCCAAGTGCTTAGGTCCTACTTTAAAAAATTAGCGATATGAAAAAAGATATTTCAATATTTTCCGATATCGATAGAAAGTACTACTTTAGCATATCAAATAATTTTGGATGGGAAAGGAAAGTATTTTAAATTCCCTGTTGGATAATGGTTTCTACAAAAAATCAATCATTTTATGGGATCGAAGTCTATATTAACGAATTTTTGACTTGACATACTTGTACTAAACGTTAGGATTAAACTATGTTATATGGGCCTATGTTTTCGTCCCAATCCCAAGTAAGAGTAGTAGTTGTCAAGAAAAATAAGCCTTAACATCTAAGGAAAGAGTAATTTTTGGCGTATTTGACGTATTATGTCGAACTCATGTAATGATAAGGGAATAAGATACGAACGATAGATACGTTCCCAAAAAATACGTGTAAAAAAAAATTCGTGTAAAAAGAGAATTAGATAATAACTTCTACTTTGGAAAAAGGGACTTATATCTGAAATTCATAAAATTAAAAATCGTCTTAAAACAAAATAATTCGTGTAAAAAAAGAAATTTTTTTTCTTTTGAACTCGTGTTAAATCAAATTCGTGTAAAAAAAATTCGTGTAAAAAGAGAATTAGATAATAACTTCTACTTTGGAAAAAGGGAATTATATCTGAAATTCATAAAATTAAAAATCGTGTAAAAAAAGAAATTTTTTTTCTTTTGAACTCGTGTTAAATCAAATTCGTGTAAAAAAAATTCGTGTAAAAAGAGAATTGGGTGTATAGCATTGCCCGACTATAATGTGTGAGTTTCTGTCAAGGTAAAGGTTTTTCGATCTTCTTCCAATTAACGAATCATTAGTAATTTATTTGAAAAAAATGGAATTTAGTTTTTTAGAAAGCTAAAGACTTTCATTTCCTTATAAAACTAAACACGAAATGCAAACATTGAATTATTGGCCTCTCATTTCGATGCGTTATACCTATGACATCTTTAATCGCGATTCAAACAGAGAGACGGAGAGTGAGAGAGATGGAAAGAGGTCATTGTGTCTGAAACTTAGGCAACAAAATGAATAGCATTAACTGTATTATGCTGTACTGATGCACAGTAAGTGTACCGTTAGCGTTTGTAAGTCACAAAGATGTAAATCTACATTTCTAAAGAGATCATAAAAAGAATTGAATTGAGAGAAAAAACTTGAAAAAATATTTTCAAATTACAAACCATTTTAATTACTCTTCCGTTATGCTATGGAAAACGTATACAAAAACAAAGTAATTATAAACTTTGCGTGTGCAAAAGTGAGTAAATTTATAGAGAATCTCTTGAACAATATTCGCAAATAGCCCCACAACATTATTTTTATTGTCTTTAATTTAGGTCAAATTAAAATAGGTTTACTTACCAGCATACGTGGCTGCCGACCACGTTTGACAATCATTAAATCTGCGATTCGTATACCAACCCATCGCGTTGCTATGGCTTAACACTCATTCAAATACATTGTTGTTGTTGCACATATATATAGTTGTTGTTGTTGTTGTTGTTGAATCAATGGCATAAATGACTGCAGCTCTATTAAAGAAGAAGCAAAAAAAAAAAAAAGACGGTATATAAGTGTAATTGCTGCGTGGGTGTTTGTGTGGGTGTATCTTTGGTTTTTAACCCATTTATGATGATTGCTTAATACACACACTGCTACACACAGCCAAACGCACACACAAACGCCGCCTACATTTTACATACAACAAAAACGTCAAATAGTTCAATACCTTGGTGCGTTTGGGGAAAACCAAACACACATACACACACACATATATAAATATATAGAAAATATGAAGAACAACATACATAACACATATAATTCTCTTATCATTTAAAAAAGGAACTCAATTTTTTTTACTCACTAAACTATGGATATACATTTTCACACTTGTGGAAGAGCGGTCGTCTGGTTTTAGTTTGTTTCCCTGCTCGAAGATATTTTATTATCACTGCAGATGTGTGGCGTTTATGTTTCATGGTATTGCAGAATGATTTCATTCACCTCCGTACACAGATGCCACACACATTCACATCCATTGTACATATACACACATACAGATATTTTCACTTAAAAAAATAATAGCAGTAAACGAGCTTTTATAGTCATTGCGGTGCATATATCACATTTTTCCTCATTCTATACCAGTCTTTCCCGCTTTTTAATATTATTGTATCATTTATAAAATGTTGAAAAGAATGTTATATAATACAAAAAAATATATATACAAATATATAAAAAATAAGTTAACATGTAATAGTCGGGCTAAGCTGGCTGTTAAATGGTTTCTCTCTCTTCGCAATAAAATATCAAAAATTATATCATGTCTCCTTATAGTGGTTTACTTTTCATGGTGATGAATGCCCTTTCATGGAGACGGATCGGAAAAGTAATTTTATGATAGTAAATTTATAGATCGCATCGCTGCGAGTTGTAATAATTTTTATCGTCAAACATTAAATAACTAATAATTTGCTTAAAAAAATGCTTCACTTTTTTTTTCTCAGAAACTGGTTCCATCTCACGCAAATTTTTGCCCATTAGTAAGCCAAATGAGTTAATATGCCAAAATAACGATTCGTTTCGTCGACTTTTATCAACGGCTACTAAAATGAAAAATCTTTTCAGTCGTAAAATTGAGGGCGGGATCCAGCTCACTTTCAGCACCTGCACAACACAAATGCCAAAATGCACAGACAGACCCGCTCAAATCAATTTACATCGAAAATGATTTCAATCAAGTCAATTGCTATAATAAAAGATGAGTTCACCTCATACATTCGCATAAACTTAGTATATATCGATTCTGTAAGGAGTGTGAGGTATAAATACTCACAAGCATGTGTTCGAGTTTATAAGGGAATCTTTTAGAAGAATCAGGTAAAGTAAACGCATACGCGTAATTATATGGGTTTAATTGTTAGCACTACCTTATGGGTGACATAATTTCTACACAAACATTTGTTTCAGATTTTAAAAAGAGATAAAAAAAAAAAAAATTTCAATTTGAAAACGAAAACAGGCAACGATCACGTCAGAATCATTGTTCGCGTTGAATATTTTAATATTCTGTAGCTACTTCTGTAGCGAGAATCTGTGTGTTTTTGTGTGTGTTGTTGCATTGCAAATTTAATATAATGATTTAAATAATATGTTCGAATTTTTGTGCACACTTTTTTTCTGAATTTGTCCTGACGAAAGTCACTAAGTAGTACGATGCAATAAAAGTGCTATGCATGCTTAAATGCCATTTCAGGTATGATGACGCTATCAAGCCATATAAAATGAAAATACAATGGCATGTAAAATGAAAATAATGGCTATTGAAAAATTCATGTCACATGAATCAAATATATTTTTCAATCATAACGCATAATGATAATAATGAAAATAAAATGTGAAATTCTAAAATCTTACAGCTTCTAAAGGTTGCTCCTAGTCTAACATTTGCATAGAAACTGACTGACAAAGTATTATCTGCCTGACACCCAATGACTAATCCGCGAATGCACATCCTGTATGCAAGAGATTTTATTCTGCGGAGATTCAATTAACCATTGTTTTAAAGCTGGCAGTATAGCTAACCTTTACTTAGAAATGAGAGATCAGTAGAAAGGCTGAATCGAAACTTCACGAATCTTTTCGCCATGCTAACCTCCTTCGTTCGCTTATGTGCGCTTGTAAGCGAAAAGGTCAATCGAATCAGAAATGCAGAGATGCGTCTCCTTTGCCCTATCAGAAATGTTTCCGAGCTCAGAACTAAATGAAGACAACAACCCCCGCTAATCGAGTTTCCAAGCAACAGACCTGGTTCTACAGCACATGCTACCCATCCTTATCTAAGACTAAGGCTAGACGGACTTCCCCCTGCAGCCCTGTTAAAGTTAAAGAACCCTTGCACATTGCCACATATCTTAGCAAAGTTTGCAGAGTTATATTGCAGAAGATTTGATTTGCTTCTCAATGTGCTTTATATAAATATATATAAATGTAAATACCATTTACCTTGTGTATGTACCTTGCCAATATTTTTTAAATGCCTTTGTACGGTGGACCAGGTAGACCCAAGGCTTCTTGACAGTTCCTGTATAGTTAACATTGACTCGGACACCGCTAGAGATTTTAAGGCGTCGTTATCGAATTGATCTGGGCGTCCAGTTCGATGCCTATCTGACAGATCATAACCACTTGCAGCAAATCTTCTGAACCAACCAACGTTGACACTTGTTGACCTTCAACACATCTCCATATATGTCGCAAATTTTGATTGTTGTTTCCGTGGCACTTA
>KK502811.1:69567-81748 GCA_000688735.1 Glossina austeni
AATATATAAAATATATATAAATATATAATATATATATATATAAAATATATATAATATATATATATAATATATATAAATATATAAAATATATATAAATATATAATATATATATATATAAAATATATATAATATATATATATAATATATATAAATATATAAAATATATATAAATATATAATATATATATATATAAAATATATATAATATATATATATAATATATATTTATGCTACGATTGCTTAGCATGCGTTTAAAAATATTGTAAGATTTCGCAACAAATCCTTTTAAAATGAATCAATCAGTAATATAAACCGCTTCAGCAGATCTTGAAGTCATCTGAATAGCGTATCTGGTAGCGTATATCGTCATCGTCGTCTTAAAAATAATAATTGAAAATGAATTTTTGCTAATTAAAAAGAGAAAGCACTAATACATTTAAACTTTTCTACTTATTCGCATATGTATATGATTATAAGGATTACTGATGCCTAATAAACGAAACAGTAGAAGATTTACACTTTTTAAAAGACTCGTTCTTGGCATTCAAAAAGTTGCGACGTTCTGCATGCAAAGTTCTTCTTAACTTCGAAAGTTCTATACAGAACTGCCACAGTCTTGTAATTAAACTTGTTTCGCTTTGCTCGCATTTGTGCGTCTCGCTTTATTAAGTTACATGGTGTGTGAGCGATATTTAATTAATATTAAAATTACGATGAAATTGTTTAAAACGCATAAACGCCTATCGGTTTCTTATGAATAATGAAATGGAAATTAACTGAAGTAGAGCGCGGAGCGCACAAATTCAATGCACAGCTCGCTTATTACTTTAAAGAAAATATTTAATAAACTTTCACATAAAGGAGAATAATATAATTCCCAACTACCTCTATACCTTCCCATGCACAACCCAATTAAGAAATTGCTTGTGATCGTTTTTTTTTTTCCTTTTTTTTTTTCATTTCAGAGAAACTTATTAAAAAGAAAAAAAAAAAAAGAAAAGAACTTTCGAAACCATACAATATGTTAACTTTTATAATAGAAGCCACTGTAGGCAACTTAAGCACATTCTACTCTTCTTTTCATAAGCCAGCACATGACTAGCATACTAGTTGCTCTGAGCACGCAAAAGCCAGCTAAGTTAAATGTCTGAAATATAATACATTAGAGAATATGAAATGCTTGTTAAAATTATGTTGTTTCATAACTATTTTCTCCTTTTTTTTTGCTCTTTTTGACGAAAACTTAACATTTAATCTGCTGCCTTAACACCATGTTAGTCGACGACTACCACAAAACTCCGGTGTTACTATGCGTTACAAAAACTTTTCATATGCATTGAAAAATATTATTTCTTAATATGCACTCACATTGCTCTTATATAATATTATTTAATATATTATGTAAATGAAAAAAGTAAACGAATATTTTTTTAATGAAAATTTCTCTTTTCTCTATCAATAAAAATCTATTATTATCAATATTATAATTTGTTTATCGCAAAGATATAAACGCTTGGTTTAGAGGTGAGCAGGTGAGCATTAAAGGGGAACTATCGGCATATCTAAGAGTATTGGTTCTGTACTAGAGTATCCATTTCGCCACTATTTGTGAAGGGCTAGCCGAGTGTGGTACGCTTTCAGTTGCTCAGACTAAACAAAATACCAATAGGGTGCGTTGCCGACGACAGGTAAATGCAATTTGACCCAATATTAAAGAAAAAATATAATGATGTTTGTGGTATGAGAATGCTCGGCCTTGTATATTAAAAGCATCGGCCGAAGATATGTTAAAAGCATCTGTCTATAATGTACTACTCTCCCCTGTACCTGTGTTCCTTTCGATGGGGAGCTTCTAAACTGGGTCTTTTCTTAGAATAATCGTTTAATTTTACTAAACTTATTCAGAAACTTATTTGCACTTCTAAAATATTATAAGCAATTTTAAGGCCATCGAGCAGGTCTCATACGCAAGTAGACGTGATCCCTTCACAGTGGCTATAAAGCGAGCCCGAAACTAGAAAAACATAATCAATTTTAATACAATTTTGACCGATAACTTACGCTAATGAACAGCTAGTTCACCTGATGGGATAGTTATATATACACATATATGTATGCCGCCATTTTGAGCGCACGTGTTTTTTTCTGTTCCGGTAGACGATCTTGCATTAAGCAGTTGTAAATTGCTGTAAGCTATCTTTAAGGAGACTATACAGACGAGAGGTCACGGAAGTCCTAGTTGAAAACATCTGTTATCGGCTGAGGTCCCGTAAGGTTGAATACATTAACCTTTTCTAGAAGTCAAGAGGATGGCTTCCGTCCTTGCGATGCCATCTTTCTTTAGAGTTGCGTTAGGCTTAGATGTTTTTTGTTCTCCTTTGGGCAGGTAATATTATATCTTCTCGGGTTACTAAATTGATGTGTCGTTTACCGAAAGTGCGTGAAACTGACTTGTCTTTTCATCGATAATCGCTCTTATGACGTTTATAGCAATGCAAGTACCCAATGAATATTTTAATGAATTATTGTGCGTTTTACACAGGAAATCCTAAGAATTCTACATACATTTTTTTTGCTAATTGAATGAAGCGTAAGCATATGAAAACTAAGTAGTTTGCCGGGTGAGTACAACGCACCTGTACATTTCAAATTGTCTGGTGGGAAGACCCTGCTGTACCGATCTGCGGCGAATCCTCAGCCGCAGGAAAGTACCTCGCAAATTGACAAAATTGGCTACGCCCACACAAAGTCAAAAGGGATCAACTTGTTTCACTTATTTACATATTCTGCTTAAAAGGAAAGCGACGCATAATGTTGAAAATTATTCTGTGCATTCCTCACATGAAGATATAGTATTGGGCTAAAAATATGTTAATTCTCAAATCTAGACGGAGGAATCATTTTTTTTGGCAGTATAATCAATTTGGCATCAAACAAAAGGACCTAGAGAGCAGAGCAGAATCCGACAAGCTTCTCTCAACAAGCTGTAAGCTTAAAATCACGAACGTCACAACCTGGATATGGTATGGACATCAAATAAAAGAACTTAGAAAGTAGGTAAAGATAGGAAACCGATGGTGGGCATAACAGATTCGGTTGCGCCCGAATATAATTTTCCTATTTGTTAAATTTCTTATGTACACAAAGCGTTTTCCAGTTTACTGCTCGTTCTCATAATTGATTTTCTTCAAACATTTTCTTTTTTTAATACATATTTCATGTAATAAACGTTAAAGTTTCTAAAGTCAATTTTTTCCATGCAATAGCTACAAGAAATATTAGCCAAATTTAGTTTAACCTTTTTCTTTCCGTTTCTTTTTCTTTTTTTGACAGCAAATAGTTTCCTTTCTATTCATTTTCTATCTTCTCTTTGCTCTCTATTCGCTTTACTTTAACAATTTTTCTTAGCTCAGTAACACCGATTTTTTTGAGACTTCCTTTCCAGTTAACATTTCAAATTATGTTTAAATTTTTCTTATTTTCCACAATTTAATAGTTTTCAAAGACAGAGATAATATCGCAAAAAGCTCAGTTGATTCGCTTGTTGCCTTCGTCTTATACCAAACTTGTTGTCCAAACTTAGAATAAAATTAGCAATGGTTAGAATGCTTTCCCATACGTTACGTGCTGCATTGAAAAATGAAAGCATATCAGTTTTTCTTCCAATTCTTTCGCGTATGTGAAATCCAAACCTCGGCCAAAACACCTTAAAGCAGTGGCAGTCCAACCTTTTTTGTAACGGCGCCCACCTTTTTAAAAAAAAAATTAATGCGCCCCCCTTCAAAAAACAAAAAAAAAAACCGAAGCAATCAGATGCTTCTGTTTACTGAAATTTGGCGCGACTAAGCGCGAGAATAACTGGGATGTTGCATGTGCTTATCTTTTGATTCCACGCCCCACCGGTACTCGGCTCCAAACGCGAAAGCGAGATATTTCGATTCGAAGAAGAGTATGAATTGGATGTTTTAGCATTTGTACACCAAAAATCCGCGGCGAGGATTGTGGATCACGTATACTGCTCATGCTCATTTTTTTGACATCTATTTGACTTTTTTGGTTTGTATTGGAAAAGGAAATTTTGGAAACAGCTACATGCCCCCCTTGCAACAGGTTGGAAACCACTGCCTTAAAGTAAACTGTTGACGTAATTGTAAGCGCATAATAGTAAAAAGTGGATTTAGCAAATAATCCCGGTCGACATGTATGAAACGACGGCTGTGCCTTAGAATTTTCAGACTTTCAACTTTTTTGCACGTTAATGCGATACAGTGGACAAGTTGTACCGTACACTTTAGCCCCCGAACTCTAATCTACATTTTTAAAGAAACCAAGAGGACAGACAGAAAGCTGGTGGTTAATTGATTTTAATAAATCAATTCACAGATGGAAGCCAGCAGTTAAACACGAAGAAATTGAAAAAGCTTCGCGAAATTTCCAAATTAAGACAAAAACTAACTATCAGCTTGAAACTTTAAACAAGTGCTTTATATAACTATTGCCTGGGCCAGGCAAATGAATGTTCTTAGGTTCAGTTTTGTTTTCGATGCTAGAGGTCCTTAGAAGTCTTTCGAAAAGATCCGCCTACCATTTTAAACGTAATTAATCAACTTGTGATTTGTGCGAGTTTCGTAATTTTAGGGATAATAAGTCTTTTCCTTCTTTGTTTAGAAGTAGTTTAACTCATCGTTTATTTACTTTTGATGTACTCTCAAACGCATCACATTACATATATCACACCATAAAGTCTTGCTTTGATTGCTTGAAGTTAAAACAGCGAGATTTGAAGAGAAGTGAAACAAAACGTCTTCATCTTTTTCACCCTTTGGAGCAAGCAAACTATATAAAAGGGTATAAAAGTGCACGACAATATCGTTTATAATAAGAATGCATTTAGATGCATGTAAGTTTCAAAACATATTCTGCAAATGAATAATGAAAATAGATCTCCATAGGGAACTAAATGCCTTTGCAATCCTACATCACGTACCTATATAAAAAACTACTTAAGTAGTAGTGTTGCTGCAACAAATTATCTGGAAAGTGATTAGAAGAAGAAACGTAACTATCAGAATATGCATATATATACAAAAAAATATATATACATATATATAAAAGTATTACCCGCATGATAGCTGAGTGAATAGGAGTCGCGAAGACAACATTCGCGGGTTTAAAACTCAGTGCGCTAAAGCCTACTCGGTCGGAAAAGGTAAAACAATTGCCGCACGCACCCACTAGGCTACCGCCGCTCCCCATCTCTACGAAGAATGGGAGGAAGCTTGTCGCTCTACTCATCTCTTATTTAAATGCTGCCTAGCCTTACTGACGTAATAGATGTTTTCGTTTATTACAAAAACAATAACAAAAATAATAATACATTTTCTTCATCGGCCCAGTGGATGCAAAAAAAATACAAAAGCTATGCTTTACAAAATAAATTTATGCCAGGAGAACCAAAGTGTACGTAATGGAAATTTTTTTTTTTTTTGGCTCCCTGACACCCGTACAGATATTTATAATTTCATTTTATTAGCTTTACCCAGGCAAACTCAAGTCTATTTGCTACGGAAGTAATAAAAATGTGTGCGATAACTATAGATGTAAGCATTTATTCTTTGGATTTATCTACAAGCGATACAATTGTTGCATGCCTCCTTCCCACCATCAAGTACCCTACGAAAGGAAAAAGTTCTCCTCCCTACTTTTTTTCGAGAGGAATGTTGTTCTCATCATAGGGATTATTTCATGTGCTTGTCAATCAAAAAAATTTTTTAATATCTGTAGGCTTAAATATCGATTGTTGTCTAATTTAGTTAGCAGACCTTAAAAAATCTGAATGAGTCGAACACGCTACTGAACATCAACATTAAAGGTAATGCATTATGTATGTATCCGATGTTCAAACGCACCTTGTGTTATATTTTAAGTCACGCCCACCCCACTTTTTCAAGAGGGGGGTTGAACTTTTGCAGGAACGATGGCAACATCGTCATCGCAAACGACGGTGATTACAGAAACGATTAAAAACTAAAAAAAACATTTTGTCTATGAATGCGAAATAATTGATTAGTTATGGGTCCCCCTAATATATAGGTTCTAAGCATAGTTATAAAAAAAATTATGTCATAAAAGTTGAGACATAAATTTAGTTTCCACTATATCAACATATACGTCAATCCACGGCAAATTTGCTTTTTATAGGCATAGTTCCCACTATATGAACTACGTCAATCAACGACGAATTTATTTACTCTATCTATGACTAGTTCGAAAATAATTTTCCTAATAATTCTTCTCTTTCGACTATTTTCGTTAGTCTAAGGGATTTTAAAAAGCAACCACTTTGCTCTTAAAAAACTTTTAAAAACATTTTAAATACTTCTGAAGACGGAAGCATGTTATAAGGACACGCTAACATCTCTGCTTTGGTGTAAAGTAGTAGCTTAAAAATACTTCCAGATTCCCTAGAGGAGTAACAGATAAAAGAAATGACGAAAGAACGCTGAATACCCTTTTTTTAGTTAGATGGTGAGAGTAATTAAAATTAAGTCTACGTTTCTATTCGCCGGTGAGACATTCTCAAAAGCTTAAAATACCCTACAAGTAATAAAAATGACAAAATAAGGCTCCCTAGAAAATGCAAAAATATGAGAGAAATATATATATCAGGTGTACACTTGATATGTCTTACGTTTGAATAAAGTTCATAAATGTATGTTTACAAATAAGTCTGTTATCTATCTCTCTCTCTAGTAGCACTGGCAACTACAGTTATACTTGTATTGTAATGATAATCATGCCTCACTACAGAAAAATGTTCCAGATGTTTCAATTTTAAAACGCGTAGCTATATAATGAACAATATTCAAATCATGTTGAATATATTATAATATGTTGCGTTAACTGTATTTGTTCATTTGTATTAATTATCAGTTCTCGTTATTATTTAATAACGTGTAAAAACATAATAAATGATAATTAAGTTTTATTTAATGATCTTTCGCAAGTGTAGTGACCGTGACTCTTTGATATGCAGATATTATTGAGCCGTTGAGCGCCTATCTGTCATTATGAATTATATACAATGCTCCGTTATTGATTAATATCGAGCACTATATATGTCTTGATCCATCCCCCAATTTGTCAAAATTTGCAATATTTTTATTTATATTTAAATTTAACTATAAATTTTCACAAAATATTTTTAATTAAATGTCCCGGACATAGAGTCAAAAGTAGCACATGTGTAATTGCGTTATAGTGGAGCGTGCTGGTACTTATATTTAGGGGAATTTAGCTTCAAGAGACTTATAGATAAATTATTGATAAATTCATTTCTCAAAAAATATGGCGGGACAACCGCGGATATCCTTAGGAAGGAGACGCATTAAAGCTGGTATCGTTGCCGAACGTCAAATCGAGTAATCTATCACTAATGCTGAATCCACCAATTAAGTGTAAATCGGAAAACTTGATTTAAATGGTTAACGATCCGCTAAATAAATGGCGGATGCACCATATAAACCGAAATATTACACGTGGAACGAATATATGCAAAAAATTACATGCCGAGAAAGATATGACGCAATTTTGTATTGTAAGGCTTTAAAAGTAGCTCTCGGACCAGGAGCGGCAACTAATTGATTTTCGGCAATCACGAGACGACACCTTAGAGACATTATAAGAATTCCAGTTGATTAGGCATCTTTTGTTGTTCTTATATGTAGAGCGGTTCTGTATCTAGAATTTGTAAATAATCTCAACTTTTTGCTTTAGGCATAGAAACAAAAAAAAAAATAGATTTTATTTACTATGTACTTGCATAAGTTTGGCCATTTTTTCACTTGAAGAAGGCATTAATTGAGAAAAATTGGTAAAACATATATTGATTAAAATATTTTCGATGGGGATAGCCAAGGTGTCGAAGCAACTTATATTGGTTTGGCAGTGATCCGATCATCGATCCATTTTCGTGCTTGCCATGCTATGCTGCATCGATACGAACAAGTGGTATTCAGGAGACGCGACGTTTGTTGAGTACACTGGACGCGGCACACCTCCTATCCGAGTTGCAATAGTGTATCTTTGATAACTCTTGCAAGAAGTAGCCAGAATGACATGGTCAGTCCATTCGTGCGGTAGCGATTTCACCCGTTATCGCTGATCTTTTCTTGAACACTAGACATTTGCAATAACAAGTCCATTCGACACGTTCATATATGCACAATTCCTGTGCCGATTTGGATGGCTGTTATGGCTTGACCTTTGTGATCGAGTTTATCGTAATAGATCCTTTTTCAAGCTTTCTTTTTTTTTGCTTGGCAAGTAAAGAAAGCAAAGACAAGTAATAAATCTCGAAAATACAATTTTCAAGGATCCATGATTAGCGTCCGCGTACACTGGATGGGTTAATAATACTATTATTTTGTGTAGAGGAAGGGTGAAAATCATCAGATTTAACCATTGTGCATTATCGATCTGTCGCACTCTACCTTGATTTANTCCCCCTAATATTATGCAACGTAACATATGAATACTATTGAATTGAAGATTACTTTTTATATCGTACTTAACTGTAGGTATTCAAAATTCGTCTCGAAGCACGAATGTTGAAATTCTATATTTATATTTTATATACTATTTTCATTTCTTTTTATCGGTTACCTTTTTCAACATTACCATTGTTTGTTTTCACGTGAAGATTTTAGTTTTTCGTTTTTCTTTTTTCTTTTTTTTCTTGTTTTTTTCTTTTCCTTTTTTGAATTTTTTACTTTTGTTTACATTCCATGTATACAAAAAAATAATCTTGCAGAGTTTTTATGCTTTTAACTTGTGGAAGTAACTAAATTTTCTTTTGAAATCTTTGAATAGGAGAAAAAGTTGTTTGGGGAACACGAAATACAAAACTTTTTAACTAGTTTGAATGTTTCTCGTTTTTATGAAATCTCATTTTATTTTTATCTGCTTCAACATAATTTCAGGTGCACACACCTAGTCAACTCATGGAAGCGTACTCTCATGCATACTAAAGTGCAGTTACTGTGAAATTGTCTCGAGTGTAATTATATAGAGAAGAAAAATTTTTCTTTTCAAAATTCTGAAAAAAAGAACTCTACAAAATGTTTCCGGTTAAACTTTTTTTTTTTTTTATCAAATGTTGAGATCTTGATCATCCTTTTTGTTATAAAGGATTTTCTCACAAAAACGTTTTTCATTGACAAACTGAAAATAAATGTCGAAGTAAGATATAATCGTTTTCAATATTTTATGTCAATTCTTTTAAATTCCAAATATTTCACTGTCACCCATCCGTTGTTCACAATTATGTGTGATGGCTTCGAGTCGAGTCTTCCGGAAGGTTTGGTAAAAATTCAATACTTGAAAGAAAGCCAACCCAAGTGCTCCTAAAAGACATCCTGGGAAGTTGCAGTTTAATGACTAATGTGTTGACTTCATTAAGATGCCTTAAGATAAGATGCTTATAAAACTCTAAAAGCATTTCCAAGAGAACTATAGTCTATAGTAAGTCTAGTTTCTTGAGGACTAACCGTTCATAAATATAATGCTGGGAGTGATTCCGAAACTGCCAAGAAATTAAAAGTTTAGGAGAAAGCTTTTGTTTTGATTATGAATCTGACTATTAAATTGTATCTCCGCCATTTTGCAACATGTCAAGTTTAAAATACATACAGTAAAGGAGGGAGGAGGGACTTTTGAGCACGAAATCTTCGCGAGAAAAGAAGGGAGCTAACAGCTAAGGGAGCTGTTGAAACATTAATAAGAAAGACTAATAACCCATTCATTGTAATGAAATTAAAAATAAAACATATCTGCGACTCATTTCATAACTTTAGACGTGATTTCTCAAATAGACGCGTCGTATGCATCGAAAGCTCGACAGTTTTTTTGTTCAAATTTTGTACAATTGCTTTAAAAGGACAGTCGCTAATAAAATATGGGACAGAATTTTGATGATTTCATTTAAACATTTTTTATTAGCAAAACAAGAATAGAACCCTTTCATTCAAGACTCAATATTGTTAAAATCAGTCCCGTGTCTCACTTGCTCTGGAAATGTAGACTAAAAGTTTTTTTTTTCCAAATTCAGATAACTAAACATGTCCCGTGGGAATGGCCCGCATATTATTACAATCCTTTAATATTTTTTAAATATAATTCTTTTTCCTTTCTGACACTTAAAAGTGTACTACACTCATAACATTTCCCAATATTATTATTCTGTTACCTTTCCTTCCATTTAACAAAGAATTTGTCAAAAAAGCTNGTGTGTGTGTTTGTGTGTGTTTGTGTGTGGACGTGTGTATTTAAATAGGGAAGCCAGTAATTTAACAAATGACTTCGCCAACAAAATTATCGGAATTTTTGATAGTGTGTGTGTGTGTGTGTAAATACGGAAATTGAATAACAAAACGGACATACTGCCGCTAACATCACAACTGCAGCTGGGTAATGCATTAAATTTTTTATAATAACATTGACCATATGTTACTTTGTATTTTTTTACGAATGTTTTTAAAGCAATTTTTGTCTATTTTTTGCTTCTTCCTTAATCTTCCGTAATCTCTTCCTCTTCTGAAACTTTCGGAAATTACAAGACATCTTCATAGTTAAAAAAAAAAAGCAAAATATAGATTTAAGTACCAGGTGTTATCGAAAGATTACTTACGTAAATAGCAAACAATCTATAAATGGCTGAGAAATATTTCCACGGCATTGAAACCCTAGAATCTTGAGAACGTAATTAAAATTTATTTGACTTTTTGGTAAAGTTGGAGTAAAAGCAGTTCAAATACGGTGAAATTTTTGAAATTCCTCGCGAGTACATCAAATTCTTAGTTATAACGAGAGTTTATTTGAAATGCTCGCATAGGTTAAATTAAAAAAATGATCAGATCCAACGCTTTTAGCGCCCCTTACGGTATTTACTTTAGTAAAAATGGAATTTATGATGAACGTGAACGTGAATTCGTGAAACGAAATCGCGGATAAACGTTTTGAAGTTAATAAAACTTTACTTTGATTACTTTGATATATATTTTCTAGGTCTACATTATTTACAAACTGCATTAAGTTTCTGTACATGTATGTGTAATACCACAAAACTTAACACAGAAACACCTTTACACCGATTACACCGATCGCTTCAAAATGATTTTCTGAATCGTTTAAGCTTGTCTGTCTGTCTGTCCACTCTATATAGTTTTGTGTTAAAACATTTACTTCGTAGTCTTTCAGGTACCTTAACGAACCAAGCACGCATCCTAGTCAAAGTCAGATGAGGTTTTAAACGATGGTCAGAAATTATTTAAAAATTCTTTTTAATTTTCTATTTCTAGTAAAATGTATTTTTATAAAAAAGCTAGAAAAGTTGGCTTATAAAAATGAAAAAACGATTGACTTCCAATTTTAGGGATGCCATTTTAAATATTTCGAGGAAGTCTTTATAAAGTTGAAATTGTCATCAAAATTGATCAAAATTTGGATCTGAGCTAGAATTGTGTAAAGGGGTTAACAAATGCGAATAGTGAAATTATTAAGTCTATCACAGAATCATATGCACCGTTAAAGAATAAAAATTAGCTTAATTGCGACATCAACAAGACATGCATAATAAAGTGGCTTTCATTCATTTTATGTACATTTAGAATTCAGCTACAACAAGCTTCAGGTGTATTAGGAAACTCACTATGCCTATGTAAACTAACATTTGTTAAAGCGAAACGAATTAATCTAAAACATTTCATTCATTCATTTATTATTTAAAAGTAAACAGTTAACTAAGATTGAAAACAACAAAGAGGGCAAAAATTATATTCATCTGCGGCTACAAAGAAGAGACAAACGATATGCCTCAACGGAAACGCAAACACGCAAAAGCACGGAGACTGTTTCGTGATTATACCATCTAGGGGAGCTTCTATTCCAACGTTTCAGATTAGGTGTGACAAAGACAATTTAGTGAGGCTTAGAATGAGTGGATTTTATGTTGCATGTTGAATGCAAACAAATAAAGAAAAATGTTTGGTATTTTAGTTCAGGGTTAGGCAGTGGTGTTGTCGAGCCGGAACGCTCCGCTAAAAATGATTTCTGATAACGAGAATTTATAATAATAAACATTAGAAGAAAAAAGTATAAAATTTAAAAAAAGTAAAGATTTCATA
>KK502811.1:81954-100745 GCA_000688735.1 Glossina austeni
AGCGTTTCGATATAAAAAAAAGATTAGCGTTTCGATATAAAAAAAAGATTAGCGTTTCGGTAAAAAAAAAATTAGCACAACACCACTGGGGTTAGGGTAGGTAGTTACTGTAAGAGTTTTGGCGAAATGCCGTCCTATCAGTTTTTCGCAGAATAGTTCTCCCATTCATATTTTAATTGTAGTATAAATGTGACGTAATCTACTGATTTATTCAAATTCTGTTTCTTAGACTTGTCGTTATCGTATTTATTTGTTGCTACATATAAAGAAATCAATTACAACATAAATTTAGATGAATCAGGTAATACTTCAAACTAAAGTCGCAGGCTATGACAGTGTAAAGTAAAGAGTAAAGAAACCGAAAAGATTCTTCAAAGTAAAAAAATCTGAAAACTTGAGAAAATGAATAAATCCATAAGGGAAACTCAGGCAAACTCACAGCTGCATCCACTGGCTTGGCGACTAATCATAGCAACATTGTCTACTGATATTGATGACGAAGCGTAACGCCAAATTGAGGAAGCATTAGTTTTAGTTTAAGTATGACATCGGGAACGCGGACCAGGTCTTTTTACACCAAACAACGCCACGATGAGTTTAACACGCTCATGGTAATAATTAAATCTTACTGTCCTTGCTTATGGTTTAATCTCATTTAGTTATCCAAGCAAGCTATAAAATAAGTTTTAAAAACCTTACGCAAAATTTGAATTTGCCGGCATTTCTGCAGCCAAGCGTTGGAAACCCCCCCCCAAAAAAACGGTTCAGTAAAAATGGAGCAATAGATAAGAGAGTAATACGTTTGCGTTGTTGAACAATATTTCAAAAATATTGAAAGTTTGACGGTTTGGTTTCGTACATAATATGGTCACCTTGATGACTTCGTTAGCCATCATAAGTCCTGCATTTGAGATTCAGAGAACGCACAAATAATTGTCGAGAAACAAATACGTTCTGAACGTGTCACTCTTTGGGGCAGATTTTTGTCTGAAGCCGTCATTGGACCATACGTTTTCGAAAATCAGGCTGATCAGGCAACCACTGTCACTGATGCTCGATAACCCATATTTCCGTCTAAACAGGACGATGTTGATGTGAACGAGATTTGGTTTCAATCAGCTGGTGCCACAGGC
The DNA here is from genome assembly GCA_000688735.1 of Glossina austeni. NCBI lineage: Eukaryota > Metazoa > Arthropoda > Insecta > Diptera > Glossinidae > Glossina > Glossina austeni. Next base: position 83,088 of record KK502811.1, read on the forward strand.
CATATATACCGTAAAACAATGCAATTAGTAGATGAGACATTTCCTTGTCGTGTACTCTCTCGCGGAGATGCGGAGGCCATTTGCATGATGTGCTGCTCCACGCATATATGAACATGAAAGATTGTACACACAGGCGACATACATTACATAAAACAGTTTTTAAGAACAAAACAAGTAAGAAAATTATCTTTGATTAGGATGGATTTTTTATAGCCACCACCTTTATCCTGAAAAAGACTAACAACACAAAGACAAAACTAAATTTTCTATAGTACTAGATGGGCACGGCTGATCATTTCGATTTTTGTAGAATTTACGTAGAAATTTTCATCGTGTGTTCACAAAGAACGACCAGGAATACAGGGGATTCACCACTTTACGTAGCACGCTTTGCGTGTTCTTTAAACGATGTAGCGCTTTATTTAAGCTTGAAGTTGCAATGAGGCTCAAAAGTTCACACTGCTCCAAGTGGAGTTGAGCAGAATAATTTTAATGGTGTATATGGAATGCGATAAAAAGAGATTAGATTGTAAGGATCATTTAGATTTTTACAAAGGACCCTGAATCGGTTCAACAGTTTATAAACTTTTATAAAAAAACCAGATAGTGACTCGATGGCACCATTTTACTATGTAGTAAAAGGACAAACACATACTAAAGCTGCCTCTCTCCAGCGAAGATAAGATTATAAATAAAAATCTTTTTTTCTATGATTGCAAGGGGCAAAGTAAATGCAAATTTCTAAAGGCCGAAAGCAATAATTGTTTCGACGAAATTTTACGAGNGGACTTAGAGACTGCCAGATAATTTAGATCATATACTCGCCTTAATTGAAAACTCTAGAGCGACCATTAAGTTCTTGGATGAGTCGCGATCCTTTGCCTACTCGGCTACTCGTGCCGATAAAACCGACATTATTGTAAAACAAAGCCGGGAGAAAAAACGAAAATTTTGTGGAAGGTACGAAAAAGTAGTCATGAAAATAAAACTGGAACAAGACACGAGTTGTATGTTTCTTCGTATAAAGAAAGTCTGAAAAGGACCGTGATCGTTAGAAGCTATCGAAGGGAGAGCATATAGAGTTTATTGATTCTTCTTAACCTAACACCAACATTCTCCGGTATCCGTATACAATCTTAAATAATTATAATTATATTATTATAAGTAATAATTATATTTAGTCTTATTTGTCCAACTATTCGCTGTAATGTTGCTGTTGAAATTTTTAAATTCGCAAAAATTAGAATCGAGTCTAAATTTTCATTTTTCGAAGTTTTAAGAACAGTGTTGTTTGATGATTATTTAAGATATGCATTCTGTATCACGCTTCCTTAGCTGAAACTGTGTGTGATTGTTTTTGTACCATCGAAATAAACTGATATCAATATTACTAGCGGGTGCATGAATTTTATTTTACATCGAATGAGAGAATACTCTACATGCACTACTTCTATGGGCAAACCAATATTTAATTAGATATGAGAGATAACAACAAGAGAATTTTCTAAATAAAACAAAACTATTTCCGAGGAGAATTAGTACTAACATCGAATATTTTGCATATAATTTTTGACTAAACAAAAGGACGTAAGCTATGAGCAAGTAAATCCATACAATAGTTGCTTTCGTGCCAAATGCGCCTACATATTTCCAAACTTATGTCATTATGTACGCGTGTGTGGGAAATCGCAATGTATGGGCGGCCAAGTGTGTACTTTTGACAAAGGTTCGTTTTGTGTTAGCTAATATGTATATATATTTGTATTATTTGTTGTTCTTATTGTGTTATTAGCATAATTTTAAAAATAACTCACCTCTTTGCTCATCCCCCTTCTCATATGCTCTATCTCTCTCTCTCTCTCTCTCTTTCTCTCTCTTTCCCTTTCTCGAAAAGTGGCAAAGCTCATGTAGTCGAAAAAGTGAAGTAAAACTCCTTCATTAGAATAAAAAGTTCAACTACAACACATAATGATACATTATAACAGAGCACTCCATGCACTGGCTGATGACGATAATGATGATGATTATGGCTTAAAATGTTAACAATTTGTGAAACACATGTGTTGCATGTTTATTCTCTACAAAAACGACAAAAACTCAAAGTGTTTGCTTGAGAGTTCAAATAAAGCAATTTTTATAATTTGCACTTAAACCGTATTATGTGTTTTTATGCTTGAGAGTGTGGCATGCGTGTTTATGTGCGTTACGACGACTACGTAACTGTGTAATGTAACATAACTGCATTTATAAGTAATAGAGAAAATTTGTATGCCCCCACACGCACGCACACATTCCATATGTAAAAAATACATATNGTGAGGAAAAACAACACTAACATTGAGCTCAAAAATATTGAAATTCAAACAATGATATTTTTTCTGGACTTAAAATAAATGAAAAACTTTTTAAAAGATTTGTAAAGTCGTGAGCACCGAGTGAGATCATGTGATGCTGTCAGAGCTAAGACTCCAGATAAATGAATTTCCCTGTTAAGCAATTGTGAGGTGGACTTTAGTTCCAATATACCAACCAAATCTTATTCGGTTTTGGCGCTACGTAGTCGCGGTTTCACCCACTTTTTTTTCAAAACTCTAACCGCCGCAACTACAATCTTGAAAGCCAGACTACGTAATACCCTCCGAAAGTCGAAATTAAAGACAAAAATGCTTTCTTTCAGAGCAAAAATATAGAAAAATTGGGCGGTCTCCGGTTAGGTTACTTAAGTCCTTCCTTCGGAGCTGAGTTTGCGTTCGCGCTAAATTTTTCTTGTAAACCTGAATGGAAAAACCATCACCTTGGAAGTGAAATCACTCGGAGCCAGCTGAAAATTTTAAAATGACGAACATCGCACGAACAGCTTTCGAACTTAAGTGGAAAACAAACGAGAGATTTCATAACTTAAGGAAAATATTTGCTACTCTTTTGACTGTGCGTTTGTATTCATTCGAACTTTCGCGAGGACTGCAAAACGAAAACGATTTCACAATTTATCCATCAAAAGCTACATCAGAACGCTTCCTATGGCTATCATACGTAGATTTTTAGCTGGTTCATATTTCTCTTCATCAATGTGAAGTGATATAAAAAATGCGAGATGGATTTCCCACTAAGATTATTTATTAAGTCCTGTACATGCAAAAGATGTGAAAGTCTCTCCTCAACAAACTACAAGCAACCTGTTCTCTTGACTGCATTGCTATCTGTTGCATAGTATTTTTTGCATGCATTCTTTTCAATGCTTGTCTTCGTGTAAAGCAAAGATTCGATATATTTTATTCGTTAGCCATTCGGACTATGTACACACTTTGAATGCACTAAAATCACAGGAATTTATTTGGACAACATTTATAGCCAAATCTAAACTCTTATAACCACAATTTTTCAACGACAATTGATTGACGAATAGACAAACACTACCAAATTTAGATTGGATACCCTATCTCTTAAGGATTCCATCTTAGGATATTTCTCGATATTGGAAGCGTAATGACAGTTATTATGGCCTTTTAATATGCGCTCCACACATGTACGCTTTAAATTATTTCGGCATTTGCAGAAACTTGGCTTTAAAATTTTATTTATTTAAAATTTCTTTTCCTTTCTTCAAATTGTGTGTGTGCCAAAACTATGGTGCATTAGATTAGTTTTCACCTTTTGTCGTAAGTTACCATTTTTCATAAATTTATCTTAACCGATAAGGGACCAAATTTTTAGCAACTGAAGTGTAAAGTATAAGATTTCCACAGCAGCAAAGAGAAAAAAGAAAGAGAAGAAAGAAAAAAAAGTAAGAAGAATAAGAAATAGACCACTAAGGTAAACGTAAATTTTCGCTTCACTTGCCGCAGAAGTGTACCCAGAGTAAATATAACTTTTTTTGTTGCTGTTTTTTTGTGCTCCGCTCTGTGAAAAGTTGTGGCAACAGAGAAGTGACATCGGACAAAATGTGAGGGCAAAAAATAAAAAAATATTTTTAAAAGTGATTTAGCTTAAATTTCCAACAGCTACAAATAGACGTTTGGCTTAAAATAGTGACACCAGGAACATCTTTTTCTTTCTCTCAATCGCCAAGGCTTGCAAATATTACTTTAAACTTTAAAAAATAACAAAAAACCAAAAGTTTGTCTTTTAAGTGTTTGACAATATTTTGCAATTTATTTTTATATCTACGTCTCTTTTTATTGTCCATCCCCTTCCAAAGGCTTAATATTCTTACTTTTTGTTGTTGTTGCTTTGTTGCTCGTTCTATCGCTCAGTATTTGCTTTATTTTGTATTAATTTTTACTTTTTCGTAAAGTTTTTAACTTTGTACAGATTAAAAAGTAACGAAAGCGCAAAGCGGAAAGGTTAAGTGAACAAAATCTGCTATGCTTGTGAAATTTTTCTAAAACAAATGAGAATTTTTTTCTCCTCTTTTATAAATATTTTACATTTGTTAGCAGAGTTTTGACGGCTATAGTTCCTTAGCCCTTGCAAAAACCCACTAGTGAGTTACTATTAAACTGTACGTACTCCAGATTATATAGGATATAGTTCGAAGCTTAACAGAATGACAGTCAGCAGATTTTCTTTAAATATTGTAGAGTAATTTTTGGGAGACCTCGTCAGTCTTCAATAAAAACGCTTAAAATTTCATTTGTTTATATGTAATGAAGGTGTTAAGAATTTTGCAAAAACAAAACTCTCAAACTCTGCCTCATACTTCTTATGGGGATGGGTAACATGCTAACATAGAAAGAAATTTAAGTATTGGTACAACAATATTATTTTCCTTTCTATTTAAATTGCGTTGAAATTTAATCCTCTAAAATACGAGACAGCTTTCCTTTCTCTCATTTGCTGGCCCAGCCAACTTCTGCTTTCGCTCTTCAAGATCTGGCAACTTTATCGCAATTTTTATAAAACACAAGTACACCTAATTCGCTTTTTACACGATAGATACGTTCCCAAAAAATTCGTGTAAAAAAAATCGTGTAAAAAGAGAATTGGGTGTATTATGCGCTCTCTGCTACACTACTTACATCTTCAACTTATATTCCAGTATTTAAGTGGCTTCCGATGTATTTTAGTTCTTTAGAGCACCTAGAATAAATATGCTGCATGATCAGGTGGCCCATGATAAAGACCAAGAATAAAGCTGAAAGAAATGCATTCATGTTTGGAAAATTTCTTATCCTATTTATAAGCTGATCACAACATTTTGAGTCGATTTAAAGTTGTCTGTTTCAACAAAGGCAAAACCCGCGTTACTTAATTGCCTCAACTCAAGAATCAAAATACGGATATAAGTCCCAGTATAAAGGCGAGATGTATGTGCTTATTTCAATTGGTGGGCGGACGGGAGTAATACGTGAGTCAACCGTACTTATTAATTAAGAATTGAAATTCCTTTTGCGGAGTCCCCCATAAGGGGTTTGCAAGTTTCGTATACTCGTCCTTGTTGTTATTTTTGTAAATACATTATGCAATTTCCTGTTCCATCAACAAATAGAAAGGCAGATATAATAACCGAAGTTAAACCTTAGCGGACTTGTACCCACTGCTATGACTTAAACTTGGATTTATTTATTTTATCTATTTATTTGCACATTAAATTCAGCTAAAATGAAATGAAATGAAAAGCCGACTTCATTGACTCTAAAAAGTACATCTTGTGTGTAATTATTATTAACAACTAACACCAAGTATATAAAGAGAAATAAAGAGTGCAAAAAAACGAAAGGAATAAAATAAGAGAGAAAAAGAAGAAAAAAGCATGTACACGCCTGGCACAGATGTGCGCACACGCAACGGCCACAGATCCAAGTTGCAAGAGAGCTTCTAAGCGTTTGCAAACATGCAAAAGTTTGGCAACCGATAGCAGTAAACAACACAAGTTAATTTTCGAATCATAGTGAGATGTTAAGATTGCAAGTCAGTTTAAATACGACATAGGTAAATCGCGCCTAGCGAAAGAGAGAGAGAGAGAGAGAGAGAGAGAAATGAGTCCAATATTAAGATTAAGTGTTAGATATCATTTAGGTTTCTGCAAACGACTCTGAATTGATTGAAAAAATCGAAATATATATATATATATGTATATATATATATGTATATGTATATATACCCCTAAATATACCCCTATATATACCCCTAAATCGATGAACGAAACCACATTTTGTAACTTGTGTGAATCAATGAAAAGCTTAGTATTGAATGACTTCCTCCTTGAGAAGGAAAACTGCTTACATTTTTTTTGTTTTGTTTAATTTCATAAAATTTTACAGACATCATGTAACCAAATTATTTAAGTCGATTCCAAGGAGAAGCAAGAAAACAGTTTAACATTCTCAGCGCTGGATTTTATCACAAAGGGGAGATTATTCACATATAGATTAAATAAAAGGGGTCCTAAGTGGTTGCCTTGAGCGGCGCCAGACGTCAGGGGAAATTCATCCGAAGTTAAACAGAAACCGGGAGGATCGGTTGTGGAGATAAGAGCTCATCCATTTCACTAAGTCTAAAGGGAAGCCAGAAGCCTGGAGTTTGAAGATCAATAAGTTATAGTTAACTAAGTCAAACGCTTTACTAAAATCAGTATATACGACAGACATGCGAATGCCTTCAGAACATGACATGGTAAACTCTGAGACATTCGTGACAGGTGAGCTTCCTTTCCGAAAGCCATGATGCAATGGAGAAATACAGAATATGATAGCAAAAGTTAATTGCTGAGTAACAAATCGTTTAACGTGTTGTCTGTTTCCATATTTGTGAGGTGGAAGAAGAAAGCTCCCCTCCCAACACAAAGGCAAAACACCTGATTTCAAAGACTGATTAAAATAGTAATAAAAAATTGAAATAACACCACATAGCTCGCCAGAGAATGATTTGAGTATACATGATGGAATGCCATCAGGCCCAGGAGCACGACTATATTTTAGAGACCTTAAACCACGTAAAAAGTCATTTTCTGAACTTATCAAGCTAAGAAACCAAACGGGACCTGTGATCTGATACGGATAATTAAATCCGAATCAACAGTTTGAAAAATTTCGTCGCAAGTATTTAGCGAAGAGATCTGAGGTTTCTATATCACCCAGGACTCGGAGCTGTTGAAAGAAATCTGCGAGGGATACATGGAGATTTTTCTTTTGGAGTTAAGAAACTTATAAAAATATATAAACAGTGAGGGTTTTATCAACTAAAGGTATCTGCAATAACTTGAAAAAAAAAAATTGAAAAATTAAATTTCTGTCTTGCAGCGGAGTAGGCGAAATAGTCGTTAGCCGAATCACTTTTTATAAATTTTTGCGAAAAACTTATTTTGCCTATTTTTGTAATATTTAATTCTCTCTTTAAACCCTGGCGGACAACTGCTTCGAAGGCTTCAATTAAAGCAAACCTTGTATTAAATCAAAGCAAAATTTTATGCCGAATTCTACTTTTAACAATTTCCACAATTTTCTTATACGAAAAAGCGCTCATAATTTTTACGTAAACAAATAATTTAATTTAAAAAGTAATGTCAACGAAGTTTTGCGTCGGCGGTATATATAATATATAATATAAGGGTAGTTGGATGATTGAGCTCAGCTTAATATTTCTTGCTACAATCAACTATAAGTCCGTATAGAATCCGCGATGCGTATTTTCGCATTCTAAAGTTATGATAATAATATACTCCCCAGGCACTGACTATTTTATAGGGAAGTAAGACATGCCTTTAGGCAGCTTTATGAAGAATTTTATTATATGATTAAAATATAAATATGAAATACAAGCGTAAAAGTACGACTAAGTTGTTTTCGTTTGTTGGTCTGCATCAGCGTTAAATGGCATGAGAAAGTGGAATGTTGTGAACACAGATGATAAAGACAAGTTGGACATTTGATGACAAGTGGATGTATCAAAAGAAATTGCATGTCAGTAGAAAAGTGATATTTTTGTCATTTTTTTAAATGCTTCCAAATAAAATGAATTATTTTTTATTTAAATTAATAAGTAAATTAAATAAGTTTATTACATGCATCAGAAATTCTTTTAGAGAAATATACGCAGCGTGTTAGAAACAAATGCCATACAATTGATAGGAGTAAGTAAAACAAGAAAAATATGTAAGAGAAAGAATTTCGGCGATTTTCTAGCCTCTACTGTTCCTAACGTCCAACCACATGGATTTAAGCTTCAACTCCTGAATAGATTTAATTATGCTCGTCCATTTAACGTTTCGCGGGTAGAAATCTTTTTAACTTACGTCAAGCTATAGGTAGTACGATGATACATCCACAAAAAAATTCTGATTATCGTACATGATGCAATGCTGCTGCTGAGTTGTTCTCCGCTTCATGACTGTCACTGACTATCACTGCTACTCATGTTATTGATAGAAATTTCAATTGAAAAGTCTCACGTGCAGAAGCATCTGAGCTTGCTATTGTAGTTTTGGTTTTTACATAGATTGGAAAATTTTGTTTTCTTTCTGTTTGTTAGGTGACGATCTCTGGCACTTCCGCTTAAAGTAAACTTCCTCTACCTTATCATCTACCTATAGTTACTTGTACTTATTATCTATTTACACAGATTTACCACATTTTAGGAATTTTTTGAACAATCGTACTCTCGATAAATTATTAGAGATGCTCGTATTGAGAATTGCCATATGTTCTCTAACATAAAATCATTGTCTTCAATAATAAGCTTTGGACGCTAAAGTTTTCCTGCTTTGCTTGTCCTGACGATATTCCCTCACATATCTTTTTTAAAACCCGCCACTAAGGAAGGACGTTTTGGTCATTTTGTTATGGTGTTTGCAACATCCAAAAGGAAATTTCAGAGAATCTGTAAAGTGAATATATTCTTAATCAGCGTCAAATTCTGAATCGATATAGCCGTATCCGTCCGTCTGTGGGTCTATGTTCATGTATAGATGTATGCTTTTGACAAATTCCTGGTCGCAACAATGAACATAGTGAGCTCACATTTGGCAGAAAGATTAGAAGTCTTTGCGCGCAGGCTGGAAGTGAAACTGGGCCAAACTGGTCAAAGAACACTCCCACAGCGCAGCGTAAATTTAAAACATCTCTATTTTTCTAAGCAAACATTCAGAGTTTTACTCATTGCTATAAGGTATGAAAGACAGAAGACATTCTGAGCCTTTCTCTCTTTCTATTTCTCTTCAAAAACAGAAAATATTACAGAAAATATAACAGAAAAGTCACGCCCACACAATGAAGTAATCATTTTTTTAACTTGTAAAGCTTTCTACTTATTACGCATAAGGTAAACAAGATAGAAAATTATTCTGTATACACTTCGCATGAAGATATATTGTGTATCTGCACATAAAAAAATGTTGCCACGCCCTCTTTATAAGTCAAATGAATTAAATTTTAATTTTTCATTTTATTTTAAAGAAAACCTGTTACGGGTATAAATCTCCTTCTTTTTATTTCTATATATATTTTTAACATGTCTTTTTCTATTAAAATTTTTGCGGACAGCAGACAATCTTTGGACAATTATAGAGATGTTGTGAAACTTCAAAACCTCTTGTAAAACTTGCAAAAAGTGTATTAGCAAACCTACGCGGAGTTTAGTAATCCGTTTGATAAAACTAGTTAAAGATAAATGTGCTGGGTGCGTTTTTCCACAACAGTCAAAACTTGCATAGATACTTGAATGACGACAAAGGAGACAGACAGTTATCAAGAGCCGATTTGGTTTGTTTCTTAGAAACATACACTACTGCCGCACGAAACCTATAATACTCCAGGATTTACTTTAATAGACGGAATCGACGAATGTAGATTTACACTGCAATATACATAACAACATTTACATAATCATATATCGCAATTCCAATTAAAGAAAGAGAAATTAGGAAGTTAGTCGTACGGAGTAATGACCACTTGCAAGTTGTTGTACTCTTAAGTGAACATCTGCCACACAAAGGCGGATAATGCGACTGAAAAGATGCCGAATATTTGTATTTTCTTCTCTACTCTAAATATTAGGGGGACCCATAACTAATCAATTATTTTGCATTCATAGACAAAATGTTTTTTTGAAATCACATTTTTATTGTTTAATCGTTTATGTAATCGCCGTCGTTTGCGATGACTTGTTGCCATCGTTCCTGCAAAAGCTCAACCTCCCCCTTGAAAAAGTGGGGTGGGCGTGACTTAAAATATAATTCAAGGTGCGCTTGGACATCGGATAAGAAATTAAAATTTTTATTTCGTAACGAATGCTCCAGTGACCTGAACAGATGGTAGTCCGACGGTGCTAGGTCTGGAGAGTATGGAGAGTAAGGTTCGGTAGAAGTTCCCAGCCTAACTGCTTAATTTTCTCTTGAGTAATCTTCGCATGCATGCATGAGGACGGGCATTATCTTGTTGGAGTATCACACCTTTTCTGTTTACTAAAGCTGGTCTTTTTTCTATGAGTACGGACTGTAACCGTTGTAATTGTTGACAATACAGGTCAGCAGTAACTGTCTCCCCAGGTTTCAAAAATTCGTAATGCACTAGACCGGAACGATCCCGCCAAATACACAATAACACTTTCCCCAGGGATATGGTAGGCTTAGGGGTTGGAAGAGGTCTCCCGTTTGTAGACAACTATTGTTTCGATCGCTTTATGTTATCATAAAGGATCCATTTTTCATCTCCAGTTACGATCCTAAACAAAAATGGATCTCTGCTTAGTCTGGTGAGCGTGGAATTACAAATTGTTCGCCGAAGATCTTTATTGGCCTCAGACAACAGGTATGGTATCCACTTACCTTGTCTATGTACCTTTCCAATTTCTTTTAAATGCCTTTGTACGGTGGACCAGGTAGACCCAAGGCTTCTTGATAGTTCCTGTATAGATAACCTTGGATCGGACTCCACTAGAGATTTTAAGGCATCGTTATAATTGAACTAAAATAATTGATTAGTTATGGGTCCCCCTAATATATAAGCAGCCTTTGGGGGATTTGAAAATGCAAGCAATTTGAGCTATCTGGGGTATGTAGTTTACCAGGCGCCCTACATTCGTCATTCTCGACTAATCTGAAGTTTGTACTTCGTATATACATAATAAAATTTGCGTAAAGTTTCCGTTTGTTCAAGCTTCCGTATTGTAAATTTTCAACAAAATCTTTGTTGGTAGATTACACGCGTTACTTCCGTAAACAAATTTTTCTCATCCTATTTTCGCTATATATTTATCAAAGAATGTTATTATATAATATTTTTGGTTTTAATAGCGAATCCGCAAACTGCTTGCTATCGTCTTAAAAAATACAAAAAGGTTGCAATGCTTTCAAATTCCAAAATTTTAGAATAAAATACCCATGCGATGTGCTATGATCTCTCTGCCACAATTTAAAAATAATGGGGGAAATTCTTTATATAAAAAACTCTTTTTTAAATAAGCTTTAATTTCAGTGAACTAAAACGTGGAACCTAAATTTCATTCCAATTACTTTTATAGGACTATACATTAAAGTTTGCGGCGTTCAAAGTTTTAGTGTGTAAGAAATCCGATTCTTCTAAACTCCCAAGCTTTTCAGTATTCAAAAAAAAGCTTGTTATATAATTTATTTTAGGGCTTTATTTTCTATTACAATTCGATTTCTACTCTACCAAGTCCTCTTATTTGATACACATATCGACATGATTGTCAAGAAGAAAACTAATCAACCACGTCATAAGGGCTGCGTCTAATTTGAAATTAACACACTTAGCTTTCCGCATACTATTCGCCAAATCCTTTCATTTGATACCCAATTGTACTGCTAAGAAACACGAATCCATCAGATTTACTTTAGCGTTAATATTTTTTCAGACAGACAATCCATCTTCGTATGAGGAATGAAGAGAATAATTTTCAACATTCTGTCTTGTTTATCTTACGCGTAGTAAGCATTGAAAAAGTTAAGCAATAAAAATTTGATCTGTGGGGTCCTGAGTAAAGTAAATTTAGCGATTCCATCCATTCCTAATTTATGCGTAATGAGCAAAAACTCATCAATTTTTGCTTACTCTACTGTGTGCCTTTTGACCGATTTGACCTGCGCGGGAGAACTTCCAATTTTTGTGTTAAATTTGAAGTCTGTATCATAAATTTTGCAACCAGGAGAGTGCCAATCCATACGTACACATAGGCACAAACACGGACTGACATGACTATATCGATTTAGCTGATCTGAAGCTGATCAACATTATACATACTTCATAGATTACCTGAAGTTTCATTTTGGGTGTTGCAAACATTACCAGCGACGGGTATAAAAAAATAAAAATCTAGTTCTTCCACTACAGTCAAGTACATTCTATTACTTTCATAATAAAAATCTAGTTCTTCCTGTACAGTCAAGTACATTCTATTACTTTCATTTGTAATTTAAAACGATAGTCTTTGAAGACCGTTTCGTCATTTAATCGTCTTGATACAGTTTTCGATGATAGATTGACTTTTATGATGAAATCATCTGTGCGTGTGATATGCGCTTGGTTTCAACAAATCTTATGTAACAAAAGCTCTCTACATATCGTTGGATGTGTGTAAACAATGTGGCCTCCCAGTTACCATTATTATGCTAATATGATTGAAGCAATCAAAAACAATTTCTAATATTTCCCTTGCAAGGATTAGGATGGGATGCTGACAGATAATTAGCTCCGTATGGGCCTTATTTAATCTCGAATGCGGGAGATTGATCCTTGGAATAAGATTTGAATGAAACTTATTCAAGGCGACTATTCATCATTTTTCTCGCAATGCTTGGTTTTCTTCCTTCCTTTAACTTTCGCTTGCCATTATGTCGAGCTAATTATGAAAACTTTTCTCCTTCCCGCGTTTTATAAAAGAAAAAAAAGATGATCATAATTATTATCCATTCTGATTAGATGTGATACAAGCAACCATAGGCAATTAATGTTCCTTAACTCATATTATTGAGACTGCTAACTAAAAGATTCAAATTCATCTTGCAGCGAATCTGCTGTTAATATTATTAAACAGTGCATTATTGTTGCAAATATTTTATTATTTTGTTAATATTTTTTGTTGTTTTTTATTGTTGCAAATATTTTATTATTTTGTTAATATTTTTTGTTGTTTNTTATTGTTGCAAATATTTTATTATTTTGTTAATATTTTTTGTTGTTTTTTATTGTTGCAAATATTTTATTATTTTGTTAATATTTTTTGTTGTTTTTTATTGTTGCAAATATTTTATTATTTTATTAATATTTTTTGTTGTTGTTTATTGTTGCAAATATTTTATTATTTTGTTAATATTTTTTGGCTCCATGCAACGTGATGGTAAGCATGTCCACGCCAAGTTATTTAGAGCATATCTAAGCGGCCCTCATAAGTTGTTCTCAGTAAACTATTTACTAAATTTAATTTCCACTGCGTACTACCCAAGCTATTGCCCATTAGACTCGCTTTATTATTAAGTCGTAGTTGAAAGTTGATACTCTATTTATTTCTTTTGAAAATTTATCAAAAATCGAGTTCAAATGCTTGATCTACGTTAACTTAAATAATCGGACTTTAGCTAGATGACTAGTCATAATTTAAATTGATTTACAATTTTATAATCGTTATGTTGAGTAGGAATTTTCACGAGACGATTTCTTACAAAGGGTTTAAAAATAGTTCTTTCGTTTATCTTCCCCTTGCCGTAAACAAAATGCGAGATATCCGTTATTTCAGGATTTGCTGCATTCCAGGAAAGGTTAAGCTGTGATACCTTTTACTTTATGTGCAATTGGTTACCCAAGCCGGTAACAGTATGCAATTAATTTTTTTCTCTGTATTATATAAAATTCAAAATTGCAAAATTGCAAAATGCAAAACAATCTTGACTTGATCAACAACACATTCATGCAATTAATAAATTGCATAAATATAGTCAAGAATCGCCGCAAAGGAGCAATTTTTGTTTTTTTTTACTATTTCGAAAAGTAATTTCACTTTTAATAATAAGAGAAACCATTAAAATTTTCTTAGAAAATTAATATTTGATTTCATTTACATTAAAATAAAATTTACTTTACTATGCTGAGAAATGCTTGCCTTTCCGAATTTGATTTCCCTTCAGATTTCAATTGTCTTGACAACTAGTTCTTGACGTATAGACCTTGAAATAAATTTAACATTAATTACATGTTTTCCCTAATGAAATGCATATAATTGTGTAATTACCAAAAGAAAGAAAAAATAAAGAAGAAAATGAAGAAGAAGAAGAAGAAGAAGAAGAAGAAGAAGATGAAAACTTTCGCTAAGACATTCAACAAGAAGAAGCCAAAAATAGAAGAAAATCAAAATAGTGTGAAAAGGTTTTCTACGATGCTTTCGCAATTCATTTCAATCAACATCACCATCAACATAAATCAAGGTGTCTTAACAAGCTCAAGTGTCTAAGGATTTACTGGTAATATAATTCAAGGTTACTTATACGCTCTAATGGCCATAAACAACATAAGATGCGAGCAAGTAACAGGCAGAAAAGAACTGAAAAATTAAAAAAAAGTCACAGGAGAGTGTAAACTCAGCCCTTATATCTTCACTCTGCAATTAGTGAAAAAGTTTATACACTAAAGCAAAATAAAAAAGAGACAAAAAGCAAAAACAAAAACAAAAACACACGGAAACTCATGTGAAGGCCTAAAGATTACATCGAATCAAAGCAAGAAGAACGTAAAAGTTATGAGTTCTAAGAAACTTGAAACTGAAAGGTAAAGAAAATTTTTTAACGCCTCCTGCACGTACAACACAAATGTAATAAATAATAAAACATTATATGTTTTATGCCTTCACATAAACAACATACATATATATAAACCTGAAATTGTTTACATTTTGCTTTAACATCGGTATCAAAGCCATCGAAGTATTAAACACTGCTGAGTACATGTCTGCGACTACAGAACAACCATTCGAACTCTGTATCATTCGAAAGAAAAAGATAAGAACTATTAAGCAGGGATAGGAATTTTCGATGCTTAAACTTTTTAACGCTTTCGCAAGGGATTTATGTGTGCTATGAATGCTTTTTTTTTTTTTAAATAAATATCTTGTATAGTATATAATATATGTAATAGTTTCTCCATTTACCTCTTTCTCTTTCTCTGCCGCGCGCTTCATTTCTGTTCTTTTGTTAATTTAGAATCCATTTTAAATGAATATTTTAACAAAGCTGTCCGCGGTAAGGTATACAAATTTTATCATTCTAAGTATAACACCGAGAAATATGCTACGATTTGTAAGAAATTGAATTCAATTCAAATTAAGCTAATTGATGCAACCACCTAAAAAGACCGGGAGAGTTAGTCTCATAGACGTCAAAAATTTGCTGGCAAACGATTCCCGAAAATTTCCACAATAAATAGAAAGTCTTAAGCTAAAGAACTTTAAAAATTGCAATAATTTACATATAGAACAAAAAATGTCTACCGTGAAGTTTTTGAAATTAATAGAAAAGTCCACACAGACGTTATTTCCATTGATCGACTCACGACACACAGAATTGCGCGTCCACTTTTCTAAAAGAAAATTAATTTTTTAATTTTGTTTTACTCAACAAAATTGATTTCCTTCGCATTTCGAATTTTTTGTTTATTGAATTATGGCAATTCCGGATCACGCCCTACAAATATATACATGTATTATAGTATAATAAGAGCATTCATTAAAAATTCTTCTCGAACCATAATTTTCTGAAATGGAAAAAACAACTACAAAAAAAAAAAAAAGAAAAACAATTTTGTATTAGTTAAGGAATAAAAGGTAAAGAAAAACAACTACAATAAATAGTCAAAAACATGTTATATCCCTGGGCTAGGTGCTGTAAGAATAATAAAGAGAAAAAAGAAATTGCTTTTAATTCCACACTCAACCAATCGTTAGAGAAGACAACATTTTCACGAATAATGCTTTGAGATGTGAAGACAAGTTTTCTTAGCTATTTATATAGCATTTTGTAAGCCCGTAAGACGTTAAACATACTTTTAAAAAACAAACGAGAAATTCTAAATGAGTGTACCGTCACGTGTTGAAGGACGAGTATTGTCTACTGGTGGATATGTCTAGCAATCTTATGATCTTGAAAAGTAAACCAAATAATTGTTTTTTTTTTAATTTAGAAGCCTGGTATTAATCAGAATAACTTATTGTTGGGAATTTCTTAGGAAATTTTGAGAGCAAGAAGCGAAGGACAGACAGACAGACAATTAGAGAGATCAGAGAGGTGGAATCGAAGGCCGCCACCAGCGCAGAAGCGAACAGATATAAAAGAATGGACAACGTAAGGTTAAATGAGTCGATGAAAGTATGCAAAGGTAAATAAATGAAAAAATAAAATTTCACTGAATTATCAAAAATCACTGAATTAGTTTAAAGCATTCGACAGAGTTTTCTACCACTATCGGGTGAAAAATTCCCCGATCATAAAAGTACAACCCAAGTTTTCTTTTCTATTTAAATAAATAAATAAATAAATAAATATTTGGTGGGGCGTTCTCTGTCCAATTTTGCATGTTAAACTTTTGCACAGCGTAATCCAAAAATCGTTTTCAACGATATGGCGGAGACTTCCGCTTCCCAAATATAATAAAACGCAACACAATTGCAAAACAGCGGGAATAACGACGGACATGTGGGCTGCAACTTATATTCTGTCGTGCAAATATTTAAAAGCTTCTTTGCTTAGTCTGAAGCGGTGATTAAATCTAAAACGTACATTTTCTTATATGAAAAATGCATGAAAACCTTATACAAATTTACTTTCCAGGTGGTAAGGAAGGAAGGGTTACTCTCGTCCGTCAATCGCCTCCTTGACATATTTGTATAATTTTCGCCTTTAGTTATTTCTTTTTGTGAACTGGCCTGAAGTAACAGGAAAGTAGTAGAATTGTTTTTCGTTAAATGAAAGGAAATTATTTGCTTATTTATACTTAAATAAATTGAAAATAATTTATTGGGACTATTGTTTGCTTCTTCTTCTTTACATATATTCACGTGCATGTTGTTTATGATTCGATTGAAACACGTTTAACGATTCCACAGCATTCGAGTGCATACCGAGAATGACTGTTGAATCGACAGCGTACTCGACATCGCAACCGCAAACTAGCCATTGCGCTGTGGCTCCAAACACCACTGATCTTGACCAAAAGTAATAAAATTTTAACTAACACTATTTACTGAGCAAAATATAACTATGTAGCACATCTTAGATGTTTTAATTGAAAATTAAAAAAATTATTTTTTTTTTTTAAACTTCAATTATAAAATTTAACTTTTAAAATTTACACATTTTTTCGCTCAAATATTAAACTTTTCTCATTAGAATTCATTTCAAGTATTGCTGAATTTTGTGCAAATTCTTTTCTTATAAGCCACGAAATATTCCAGATCGAAAAAAAAACATATCGAGAAACTACAAACTTCAAACTGATTTTGTTGATTAGTGTTACGCTTACACAGCATTTCTAAAACTTAGGAAAATTGACCAAATAAAACTAATTACGAAAATTTAAAAGAGTTCTGGGCGAACTGGTTTTACCTTTCATTTCATTCAGGTTTTTCATATTTTGTATTATAAAATTGATGATCGACTTTCTTTTTCATATCAACCTTTTTTGTGGTTAATTATGCGTTCTACTGTTCTCTTCACACAAC